>JAVSBS010027756.1:17683-32991 GCA_033124195.1 Coracias cyanogaster
CATTCCCTCTTGTTCTATTGCTAATTACCTGTGAGAAGAGACCAGCACCAACCTCTCTACAATGTCCTTTCAGGTAGTTGTAGAGGGGCATGAGGTCTCCCCTTAACCTCCTCTTCCTCAAACTAACCAGTGTCCCTGCCCACGGCAGGGGGGTTGGAATTAGATGATCTTTAAGGTCCCTTCCAACCCTAACAATTCTATGATTCTAAGTGTAATCCAGTGTCTTAAAAGTACTTCCATGGATTACTTCCATTTGCATCTGGGCTACCTATGTTATTGTGGCCATGAACAATAATAAATGTCAATGGCCTGCTCGTTTGGTGTTACTAACTTAACCTGGTATAGTTTCTTGTGAAGTTGTGTGCATTATAAGGGCTGTAGGCACTGAACCTTAACTTCCATTTCAAGCTATTATATAGAGAAGGTAAACTCTTCAATGAGTGTGGTAAATACTATTAACTTCGGTGAAGCAACTCTGCATTACACTAGCTAAAGGTCTTCTCTTGATTCTTAGAATAGCATATATACACTGGAGACATCAAATTAAAGTCATTCAGTCCCTTAAGCTTGTGCTTTAGATCTAGTTCACAAACACCTGTGGAATCCTGTTTGTACCATGAAGACAAAAGGAAATTTTGCAATGAGATGTTAATAGGAAGCTTCACATAATTCTTAGGATGATGGTTTTTATATTACTAAATTTTATTTACATGATCTCTAACTTTTCCAGCAGAGTGCATACTCCACCTCTGTGCTTTCTGACTATGCACACAAGTGAGAAGTTGCAAGGCTCTGTGACACCAATTCCTAATTTGTTATTCACTGTCCAGATCTGGGCAGATTCAGGAAAAAAAGGAAACCAACCACCGAAACCAACCCCACAAAAAAGTCTGTGGCTTTAAATTTTCTGCTAATGTAGTTTGTAATTTTGTCTTAAATATTTCAAGTAGAAGTGATTACTTGCAATTTTTAACTTCTGTGACCATTATCCTCTGAATGATCATTGTGGTATCTACCTTGGACAATAACTAAGGAGCAAGGGGGAGCCTTCCAAGGAGTTTGTTATAAATCGTTAAAAAGCCTGGGTTTTTATTCCCCTTACTGCTCTCCCAGAGTTCTCACTTTAATTTCAAAACATCTAATCTCTAAATAGAGTTATTTCAAAAGCAAACACAGAGTAAAGAGGAAAAGAAAGCTAATTTGCTTCTTAAGACCTATATGACAGAAAGGCAAGCTTCTCTTCTCTCACCCCTTATCCTATGACGTCTTTAGACAATACCTTGTCTACCTCAACTTCAGCAAGGCATTTGATGCTGTCTCATAACATCCTTAAAGAGAAGCTGAAGAAGTGTGGGTTACATGAGTGGACAGTGAGGTGGGTTGAGAACAGGCTGAACAATAGAACTCAGAGTGCTGTGACTACTGGTGCAGAGTCCAGTTGGAGGCCTATTGCTAGCTGTGTTCCCCAGGGTGTCAGTACTGGGTTTGGTCTTGCCCAACATCTTCATTAATGACCTTGATGAAGGGATGGAGTGTACCCTCAGCAGGTTTGCTGGGAGGAGTAGCTGACATACCAGAAGGCTGTGCTGCCATACAGCAAGCTTTAAACAGACTGGAGAGATGGGCTGAGAGGAACCTCATGAAATTCAACAAGGGCAAGTGTAAGATCCTGCACCTGGGGAGGAATAACCTCATGCACCAGTACAGGTTAGGAGTGGACCTGCTGGAAAGCAGCTCTGTGGAGAAGGACCTGGGAGTCCTGGTGGACAAGTTTACCATGAGGAAGCAATGTGCCCATGTGGCAATGAAGGCCAATGGCATCTTGGGCCACATTAAGAAGAGAGTGACCAGCAGGTCAAAGGAGGTTCCCCTCCCCCTCTATTCTGCCCTGGTAAGGCCACATCTGGAATATTGTGTCCAGTTCTGGGCTCTCCAGTTCAAGGGAGACAGGGAACTACTGGAGAGAAGCCCAATGGAAGGATATAAGGATGATTAAGGGACTGGAACATCTCTTGCATGAGGAAAGACTGAGAGACACAGGGCTGTTTAGCCTGGAGAAGGCTGAGAGGGAATCTGATCAATGCTTATAAATATCTGAAGCGTGGGGGTCAGGAAGATGAAGTGGTCAGTCTCTTTTCAATAATGCCTAGTGATAGGGTAAGGGACAATGGTCACAAACTAACACAGAAAGTTCCACCTCAACATGAGAAGAAACTTCTGTACTGTGAGGGTAACAGAGCACTGGAACAGACTGCTCAGGGAGGTTGTGAATTCTCCTTCTCTGGAGACTTTCAAGACTTATCTGGATGAGTTCCTGTGTGACCTTGCCTAGATGAACATGCTTTGGCAGGGGGGCTGGTCTAGATGATCTCTAGAAGTCTGTTCCACCCCCTTTCTGTGACCTGGTAGTCCTGGTGGACTACAGATTTCCCATGAGCCAACAGTGTGATCTGTGGCCAAGAAGACCAATGGTATCCTGGATTGCATTGAGTGTGACCAGAAGGTAGAGGGAGGTTCTCCTCTCTATCTGCTCTGCCCTAGTGAGGCCACATCTGAAGCAGTGTGTCCAATTCTGGGCTCCCCAGTTCAAGAGAGAAAAAACTCTAGCTTCAGAGGGGAAGGGTTGGTTGCACTTAAGGGAAAGTTGTGCTACGTTAGTAATACTGTATCTAGAACTTTTCATAGTTTTGGGGGGGTCTTTGTCATAAAAAATAAATTCTATCCCTAGTGTTTACTTGTTTTTAAGGAACTTATTTACATTAGAGCAAGTAGGAAGATTTGGGTAACAAAATAAAATTTAATCTGGGAAACTACAGACTTTCAAATAGTCACAAATGAGTTTCTGACAGAGATTGCCAAACAGGAACAGAGAGGGCCTCAAAAGCAGATAAACCAAACAAAAAACCCCATCCCAAACCACAAAACAAATCACAAAAACCCCAACTAGTCATATTTGATGAGCCATGGTGCTTTTAATTAAGGAGTTTTATTATGTCTAACCATCATAACAAGGGGCTGAACTTGATGACCCCCCAAAAAATAACTTTGCTCTAAGTATTAAAATTACCTCATATACTGGCTTCATAATACATACGAGTCTTCACCAAACTATCCTTTAGAAAAGTATTTCTGGTGGAAATAAAAAGTTATTTTGAAAGGGTACGGATAAATTAGGTGTCATTCCATCTATACTCATTTCACTGCTACAGGTTACCCCTAGCATATGATTAATTCATAATTAGGAATAGATAATATTAACATTGCCTGATAAAGGTTCACACTTCTATTAACTCACTTTGGTTCAACCATTACTAGCTACTCTATAAAGAAATACAAATTAATGATGACAATACCATGGAGCTAGCATCATAACTGAAGCTGAATCATAAAAGAAAAGATCTCTTGATAGGTCCATGTTATTTACTTTTTTTTTTCACTGCTGAAGATGGGCCTTTTATCTGCTTCCCTGCAGATAAGTGACCACTTTTCTCATTGCAGAGTACTCTTACCTGTGGCTTATAGAGAACATTGAAAAATATAGTATTTTATTAACTGTCTTCTTTATTTACTTGGTTTGTTCTGGGCTTTTAGTTGTGCATGTAACTTACTAAAACTCTGTCTCGTTTGTAATAGTTGAAGATATAGTCTCACTAGGTACTGGAGGTCCATGCTTTCCAGTCCACTTGCTTTGGTTTTTTCCCATCTTTCTCTCTCTCTCTCCTCATAGCAATCTAATAGCTAATACATCATGATGCATAAAAAAAGAATTATTAGTTGTATTAAAACTTGCAGTATAAATAGCACAATATAAAATGAAGATAACCCTCCTGAGAGATTCATATCCCCAAGCTTCCTAATTACTCTAACTATGAAGATATCTCCTTCAGCAGCTTCCACTGGCTTGAAGAGGTCATGGGGGAATTGGCTAGTGCTATTTTTAAAAGTCAGCAATTACAACCTTCATCTACATAATCATGAAATACATTATCAGCATTCTGCCCACTGCCTGCACAAGAAAATTTTCCAACCCTGGGTGATATAATAGGTGGTAGTAAAAGAAACTTCAAATCAAACAGGGTCAGAGGAGCTTAAAGCTATGGCTACTTCTAACACATTAAAATCTCTGCCTCATTTGGAGACTTGCTGCATCTGGAATTGCAATTTGACTTTTTTTGAAGTTACTTTTTAACTTAAATTTCTTATAAATTAATGCCACAGCAAATCTCTACAGAAGATTTCACTACTTGTAATTTATGGGAGTTAATATTAAGTAGATTATTTCAAGGATTCCTGTTGAAAGTTACATTTGTTTTATCTTCAGAGTTCTCTGAAAAATATATGCTTTCTAATTGTGTTTGGCTTTTTATTGCCAAGCATTATTTGTTCTACTGTTGGTGATTTGCAAATGTTTTATGATTTGTCTGCTCATGTGATGACCTATAAGAATACCTATAAGGGATTCTTTTAATGTAACATGATAATATAAATGAAGAATCTCTTAGAGTGTGGCTCTGATTTACTATTTAAGAATTTCATTATGTCTTGTCTTTTTCCTAGTCTGATTTAAATAAAATAATTTGGAGAAAACAAACTATTCAAAGCCATTGTGTGTTTTGTCTGATTTTCTTTTCAGTGTTTTGAACCATTCTTCATATTATACTTAAGTCACACAGTCTTTTTAATATTTATATTGCTTACAGTCCACTACACAGAAAATAAGCTTGTAAGACTTTTTCTTATTTTGACTACTTCACAGGGTTCAACTGCTTATAATCTCTTAGTACACAGTAGAAGTTAGATTGTCTGGCATCCCTACTTAGCAAATTCTAATAGTGAGATAAATCAACTATGCAAATATATGGGCTGAATATTAAACACAAGATAAAACCATGAACTACTTAGGGCTACTTAGGAAATCTTAGAGTAGAGCTGATTTTCTTTCTTTTTTTTTTTCCCACCTCTCTCTCAGCAGTAGAGTGATACTTTCTTACCAAGAATAAAACCTGACCTGAGAAACTGTTACTTATTTTAATACAGATCTTTATACTTAAAAATGCCAAACAAAATACAAACAAAAAAATTCAACCAACCAAATAACAATTTACCCCCACACCCCCCAATTCATTCAATGCCTATAAAATTACATTTTGTCTTTTATGTATTTTGAATCAGTAGTAGGATTTTTCTTTTTTTTTCCCCCTAATATAAAACCAGTCCTATGATGTAGGCTGAATTTTGCTAACAACTGTTAGTCATGCATCATTCAGAATCATTGCAGGATCTCCCTTGTGGGAAAATACATATGTCCCTCTCTGCACTCAAAAAAGCAGGAAGGAAAAAAAAAAAAGGGGGGTTTTTTCAGGTTTTGTTAGTATTTTTTTTCCTTTATCAACTGCACCTTTAACTGGTGATCGATGTTAGTTGTGTGCATTAAGTGAAAGGATCTCGCTGTCTCCCTGGTGCTTAAGAGTATCTCCAGCCTTTCAGCTGGACAGCTGCTTTCCATGTTGCATCTTCCTACTGATCTCTGGTTTTTCCCTGGCATCTGAGAACTCTCTCTGCTCACCACTGCTTACATCACTTGAGGGCTCTATACAATCCATCAATGTAGTCCTGCAGCATACTAAAGATATGCATTGGTCACTTGCAATGTAGTATGATGCATGTAGGAATGTTTGAAGGTGGAAAACCTTCTGGAATAATAGTTGTGAACAATGTAAGGCTGTAAGCAGAACTTGCAGTGGAGTGTCTATATAGCCTTCATAGAGTATTCTCTGGATCAAATTATCAGGGTGATCTTATCCTAAATATGGCTAGAAATGATAACTAACACTTATTTAATCTGAATCATCAGAGACCCAGTATTGGGGAGTGCAATAAGGTACTGTAATATAAAGCATAACAAAATTCAGTGTCTTTCTCTGAAATGCAAAAATTTCAATGTACGCTCCAAACTTCAAGAGCTTAGTGCAGCACTCCAAGGGGAAATTTACCTTTTTTGATATTGAATAATCTCAGAAGATCTTCAAGTGAAATATTTTCTCAGAAGAAGGACTACTGCTTTGCTGGCAAATTGATTTGGAATATTTTGTCTGTGTAAGTCAGAAGCTACAAACAGCTGCATGTAAACAAGGTGAAAGTGTAACTGGTGATAAGTAAAGATTCTGGACTAGTGGTGTGTTGGCTTACTGAGATACTTAGGGCTGTAGATGTGGAAAAACTTGGAAGAAGTTTCCTGGTTTTCTTTTTTCTGTCTGTCTGTAGAACTTACAAGAAATAAGGGAGTGTTTGCTATTAAGTTACTCTTGGTTTTGAATGGATTTTTTTTTTTTTCCCTTGGACTTTCCTTCTCAGAAATCTACTAAAGCAATGTAGTTTTGACTCTTGGAGAGATTTCTTCCTTTTTTTTTTTTTCAGTAGACTTCTGCATGACAGTATTTTTAAAGTGGTGTGACAAACCACACCTTATGCTATGTATTATGTCCATTACCTCCATGATCTGAATGCTTTTGAAAAAGCTTTCTTTTGTCTGCTGTATTCATTCAGTATTTGTTCACTTTAGCTGCTTTAATGTTATAGTTACAGAAACAGTCTTCAAAATACACAAATTAGAATAAAGTTTATTACTACAAAACCAAAGAGATAAAATGAATAATTCCTCAGATTACTTTTGTTTCCTCACATGCATACCTCTCCCTTTCTTGGAACAGTTTTGGAAACTTTCTTTTTAATTATTGTGTTTACTCAGAGTCATTCCACAAACATTTTTGTGAATATACTTCAGCTTCTAAGTTTCTGTGGGTGATTCTTGATAGGATTCTTGTAATTGCCTTTGCATGCGCTATCAGTGAGCATGCAGCCCGTAATTCCCTACTATCTGGTTGCACTGTATCTTCTAAGATCAGGTCTTCCATGAGTATACTTATAATCTGACACTTGAAATGGATGTCTTGTAAATTTTCCTTTTCTCCATATTCAGACAAAACTTTGTTTTGTAGAATATCTGTCAGTGACTTTGTGTTTTATTTGCTAGAATATTTATAAATGTGCACACATTAATATATCAACATTCTTTTCATGGTTAGAGTGGCTTGAGAAGAGATAACAGAGAAAAATGTAAGAAAATAACCTGAAATTTTTAAATTAGTAGATTCCTGGTTTATCAAGATCACATTCTTCTGACATTTGCTTCCTGCGACTTTCTTCTTGTAATTGAACTAGAAGCATTCAAGCAAGCTAATATCCCACGTAACTTGAGGGACATATGATTACTAATAAATGCTATACCAAGTCCCTTATTTTTATGTAGCAGACACAGAAATCTTTAGAAATTCAGTTGCAGCTGTCTGGATAACTTTCTCAGCTATTTATCAGTTTAGCACAGGCATTCCTACAGAGGCCCACTAAAATGGGAAAAGGCATAGATGATGCACCCTAAATAATATAGGAATGGACAGGTTGGCTTTCCCTGTGAATGAGGACAATAACTTCTCAATTTTTCACTTCTTACACAGTGAACAGACACAGATTCTTTAGGTTGTACTCTAGATGTGTAGCAGAAAGAAGCAGGACTTTAGACAGAATTTAAACTTTAGAAAGAGTCAAGGTTTCCATGATTTATTTCCCTTTTTGGTGAATAACCTCCATTGTAATTCAAGGACGAGCGTGACTTGTGCCCTCCTGCTACTAAAGAAAGAAATGGTAGAAACTAGACTTCTTAGTTGAGGCTCAACGGGTATTAATGCTTGAGGCAAAGATTTCTGGAACAGTACTATAAGAGTTAGTTGCCACATACAGCTGGACTCTGTGTCTACTTATGCCAGATCCCAAACTTTAATTGTGTCCATAGTAGACACAGTTGAATGTTATCCAAGAACTGGTTTTGGTCCTTTAAAGATGTGTATTGCTCATGCTTTGACAGTTGTGGAATAAATAGTGTGTTTTCTGCTCTTCTCAGCTAGTGCCAATTATATAGAGGTAGCCTTAAAGACATTGGGTTGAAAACAAAGGTTGTTTTTTTTTTTAAAGAAAGACGTGGGAGGGGAAGGAGCAGAGAAGGGAGCAGGAGGAGTGAACAGATGGTTCTTGGCCAGTAGGTAAATTGAGAGCATTTATCTGTCTAAAGAGGAATGTGGGATATTTGGTAGGGAAAATGTGGAGGTTTTCTAATATTCTTTATTGAAATATCCAATTTTTTCTCTTTATTGCTCAGATGTTATCAACACAGTTATATTGTTTCAACAAAGTGTTTGCTGGAGGATTGGTTGGGGCTGTTTAAATGTCATGAATTTCTGAAATTCTGGTAACTATTTACTAGTCACATTCTGCTTTATGGTTTGATATCCCAGAGTAGTTCTTACAAAAAAAAGTGTGTAAAACAGAGTTATTTTATGTCCTAGATGACATATATATTACTTCAGAACTTTAGGAATTTTAAATAATCACAATAAGGTTAATTTTTCCTCTGCAAAAATTTCCATGAAGTATATATTTCATTCCAAAATGCATATTAGTAATCTGCCTGCCATGTACCTTCTGTCATCAAGCCTGTAGTAAAGTTGTTCCTTTTTCTTCATTGTCTAGTTTCAAAATATGAATATACTAAATATACTAAATGTGTTTTTAAGCTATAAAGCATAAGCATTTATGAGTTCTCCCTGGTGTAATATTTTGTTTGGTCTGTTAGTTGTGGGTTTGCTTGCTTTATTCTTTTTCTTCAGTTGTGTTGCTTTGTAATTTTTACAGCAGACCATTTTTTCTGGGAATGACTAGGCAAATACATTTCTCCTAAATCTGTATTTAAGCACAGTAGTTTTGAGAGGTTACCTAAAAATAGGTTACAAAAACAACTTTGGGATAAATTAATAACAAAAAAGTAGTTATTCTATCATGATTTCTTTAAACATGTTTCAGTCAGTCTCTAAAGGATACCATGACTGTTTTTTACCATGGAATGATTACAATGGGCTGAACATGTCAGTCCCACCTGTCTAGTTGCATGATGTGTGGCTTACATAGCCAATGAACTTTAAAGGCAAGTCTAGGAAATGGTAGCCCAAGGCAGAAAATGTGCAGTATCCAGTACATTATGATAGCAGAATTCAGCCATCATGGTCTAGAGGAACTGAAGCAATACTGACTTGAGCATTGCATAAGTCAATAGACTGTGATGCCATTCAGCAAGATCTGGACAGACAGGCTGAGGAGAACCTCATGAAATTCAACAAGGGTAAGTGTAACGTCCTGCACCTGGGGAGGAATAACCCCATGCACCAGTACAGCTTAGGGGCCGGCTGACCTACTGGAAACCGCTCTGTTGAGAAGGACCCTGGAGCCCTGGTGGATAGTAACTTAACCGTGAGGCAGCCATGTGCCTTTGGGGCAATGAAGGTCAATGGCATCTTTGGTTGCGTTAGGAAGAGAGTGACCAGCAGCTCAAGGGAGGTTCTCCTCCTCCTGCTCTGCCCTGGTAAGGCCACATCTGAAGTACTTTGTCCAGTTCTGGGGTCCCCAGTTCAAGAGAGATAGGGAACTACTGGAGAGAGTCCAACAGAGGGCTACAAGAACTGGAACACCTCCCTTATGAGGAAAGACTAAGAGACCTGGGCCTGTTTAGCCTGGGGAAGAGAAGGCTGAGAGGGGATCTGGTCAATGTTTATAAACATCTGAAAGGTGGATGTCAGGAAGATGGGGCCAGTCTCTTTTCAGTGGTGCCCAGTGATAGGACAAGGGAAAATAGACATAAACTGGAATACAGGAAGTTCCACCTCAACATGAGGAAAATCTTCCTTTCTGTTAGGGTGACGGAACACTGGAAACAGGCTGCCCAGGGAGGCTGTGGAGTTCAGCAAACCAACAAAGGCATCTTGTAGACTCTCCAGAAATAAAGTTCCTAAGAAATAAAAAAATATGTTGAACAACCTTGGGAAAGTGGATCTGTAATATATAATTAGGTAATTGTTTGAAATAGATATAACGTGTGTTCACAGAAGGGATTAGTTTTCTCAGGGGAGAAAGCATGTAGAAATTGTAGAGGACATCAAATTTTTTCACAAGTCAGAAATTAACTTGCTGAATTTGCTCTTTTTCTGACCCTCTAATTTTTGCTAACAACAGTTTTTCTTTTCTTCTCCTTCCTTGTGTTTGAAAAACAATGTGAAAAGTGAACACAAAAGTCTGGGGAAATTTTCAGGTAGGAAATTTCTGGAAAAATTTCTCATTGTGATTATAATATTTGACTAGGAAAAAATTTCTTAGGAACTTCAAGAGTCTAAAATATTACGAAAAAAAAAAAAGCTTTTTCAATCTGAGGAGGAATAGTACCCCTGAAAATTTGTATTCAAAAGATAGATTTTTTGGGGAAAGAGCAAATGAGAGATATTTCATTTTAAAGACAAGATACTTTTATTTTCTTCTTTTTTAATTTAATTTTATTCAAACTTATTTTTCCTGCTTTTTATCTGGCTGGATTTTCAGAAGGCAAAGTCTTTGAGTTGGAGCTATTTTTATTATAAATACATATAGTGCCTCTAATACTGGAGTTCTAGTCTCAATAGGCTGATACAGGTATTAGTTCAGCAAGATTTTGATGAAACAGTTAAAGTTCAATAAAGCAGTAAATATTACATAAATTTTTATACTAGACAAATTTTATTTTCAAATTATTCTAAAAGTTTTTAAAACGGTTGTTTTGTCTTTAGTTCTTAAATAAGAAACTACTTGAGGTGAGAATTTGAGGCATTAAACGCTGTTGCCTACCGTTCCCTTGGGTTTTTTTTCCAAGAAGCCTCAAATTTTTTTTAAGAAAAGTAGCACAGATTTCTAAAATGTTAACTAGCTGTGGAATATTATTATGTATAGAGAAGAAAAACACTACATAATGTGATGTTGTACTATTTACATATTGTATTGTAGATATTTCATGCTTTTGTTTGAAGTGATTTTGTTTCCCCAAGTCAAGTCTGTCTTTTGTCCATGACCATAACTGGTGAGTGAACTCTCTCTGTTTAGTATCTCGACCCTTGAGCTTCTTGTTGTATTTTCTCATCATCTCACCAAAGGGGTTAGGAGTGAACTAGTGGCTGTGTGGTTGCCTTATTGCCAGCTGGGTGGGCTCAAGCCACAAAAGGTATTTGGATCACATGGGATCAGGCAAGATCAGAATGTATTTTGTGTTCACTCAAGTCAGCAAAAAGCATTTTGGTATGTCTTTTGGCCTGAATGCTGATGATGACTGTAGCAGCAAACTCCTCATTTTAAAGTGTAGATATAATTTTAAATAATTTCTCATTTTTTCTTTAACCTTGTTGTCACCGACTTTTTTTAAAAAAAGTTCATAATGTAAGTAGAAACTAAAAGTCCATACTTAAATCTTAAGGAAAATGCTCTATATTATATTTACAGTAAAATACACTTATTAAAGGGAACATATGTTACATATTCAAAAGTAATACTTGCTACCATGTCCAGAGTGGTCAGACATGTGGTTAGGAAAAAATAGTAGGAATATATGTATTTACTAAGTCACAATATGTAGGTGGAGCATTGGGACCTTTAAAAGATCAGGTCTTTATGTGGTCCAACAACTAAGGACTCTGTATTCCCAGAGTTATTTGGTCATATTATTTAATATGCAAGACACACAAGCTCATTAGTAGAGCTTAAAACTCTATCAAATTATCTTTAGTAAACAACCTCTGAAAGACTCTTTGTCTCATACTTTGAAGGCACATCAGCAGAGGAGAGGAAAGAGCGCAAAGGTCTCAAAAGCTTTAGCTTTAATTAGTCCAAAGAGCAACCTTTCTGTTGAAATGTTATTGGCTATCATGGCAATCTTATTAAATAAATTACTTTAAGTTATTTCCCATGACAAGCCTCTGATAAAGCAGCATGTTAAATATTTGTTGCCCACTGCAACTGGTTCTGTTGTGGCTAAACTGTAGAGGGAATAAAATGAGTTGAACTCCATGTATTCAGGTAGATGCAAGACTTATTACAAAGATTTTAAGGCACAGTAGTTCACAACACGGACTCCTGATTTTCATTAATCTTTAAAATATAAGCATTTCCCTTTAATGCAGTGTGTAACATCTTGACGTGAGCTCTTTAAACCTTATACATAACTATACTTCTAGAGTAGTTTGTGTAAGATGGCACATAATGAATACAGGTACGTTTTTAATTGCACTGGGCTTCGCTTGCTTCACTGTTTCTTACAAACAAACCCCAGTGTTTTAGAAGGTTTCTCAAATGATTGACAGTTGTCTTTCAATGATGGTATTTTTATTTGGCTCCACACCACTTTGGCTAATTTACACATTTAAGATTAATTTTTCTACAAGATTTGCTTAGAATTTCTTCTTCAGCTAGAAGTAGGATATGTGTCTGCATTAGACAGTAGAAGTATAGAAAACTTAACTTTCTGACTGTTAAATTTATATATATATATATATAAGACACTAAGGTGCGTCGCAGATTTACCAAGTTGGACTTGCATATCTTATAGTACTTTTCATAATTTTTTATTCAATCACAAAATTTTTCATACAATCATAAAAGACACCCAAACCCACCCTTTCTCTCCCCCAGCTCGCAAAACAAACACACACAAAAAAGAACCCATGAAAAATCCCACTTAGCAGTTCCTTTTTGATATTGCTGGAGTTACTGGGGTTCTAGGATATAATGAAACCTGTGAGCTTCTAAAGGCTCAACACCAACATACATCAAGTTAAATTCCTCAACATAGAACCACCATAGAACCAGAGTTACTTAATTTTTCTATACCTTCCTTCCTGTCAGTAAACTACTGGCTAGAAGGTCATGCTCAAAGAGTTTTAATCAATGGCTCAGAGCCCATGTGGAGACCAGTGACAAATGGAGTTCCTCAGGCGTCTGTTCTGGGTCCGGTGCTGTTTAACATCTTTGTCAGTAACATGGATGGTAGCATTGAGCACAACTTCAGTAAGTTTATCAACGACACTAAGCTGTGTGGTGCAGTGGACTCACTTGAGGGAAGGGAGGCCATCCAGAGGGACCTTGACAGGCTTGAGAAATGAGCCAATGCAAACTCCATGAGGTTCAACAAGTCAAAGTGCAAGGTCCTGCAACTGGATCAGGCCAATCCCAGGCACAATTACAAACTGGGTACAAAGTGGGTTGAGAGAAGCCTTGAAAAGAAGAACTTGGGGATATTGATTGACGAGAAGTTCAAAATGAGTGGGCAGTGTGCTCACGCAGCCCAGAGGGCCAATTGTATCCTGGGATGCACTAGGAGGAGCGTGGCCAGCAGATCAAAGGAAGTAATTCTCTCGCTTTGCTCTTGTGAGATTCCACCTTGAATACTGCATGCAGTTCTGATGTCCCCACCATAAAAGAGACATAAACGTGTTGGAATGAGTCCAGAGGAGGGTCAAAAAGATGATCCAGGGGCTGGACCATCTTCACTGTGAGGACAAGATGAGGGCACTGGGATTGTTCAGCCTGGAGAGGATAAGACTCTGGGGTGACATCATAAGTGCCTTCCAATACCTGAAGGGAACCTACAGGAAGGCTAGAGAGGGACTTTTCACAAGAGTGTCCAGTGAAAGGACAAGGGGAAGTGGTTTTAAGATGAAGGAGACTAGGTTTAGACTAGATTTTAGGAAGAAGCTCTTCAGCACAACGGTGGTGAGACTCTGGAATAGACTGCCCAGAGAACTTGTGGACACTCCTTCCCTGAAGGTGTTCAAGGCCAGGCTGGATGAGGCCTTGAGAAAACTAATCTAGTTCAGAGGCATCCCTGCCCATGGCAGAGAGGCTGGATTAGATGATCTCTAGGGTCTCTTCCAGCCTAAGCCATTCTATGATTCTGTGAAAAGCTAGAGATACTTTTGAATAGCTTTTTGATTTTTTTTTTTTTTAATGCTTTTTGACTGAATGGCCGTGAGAAGGTTGAAAACATATGGGTAAGAGTTAGGGATTAAGATAACAAAGGGAGCTTTGTGGTTGGTGTCTACTACAGACTGCCCAGTCAAGGGAAGCCTTGATGCCTGTTGATGAAGCCTTCTTGCTCCAGAAGACAGCACACTCATAGGCTCTCATCCTACTGGGGAATTTCAACCACCCTGACATCTTTTGGAAAAGTGGCACAGCAAGCCTCAGTTTTCACTGGCAACATCTCTCCTCCCAGCTCTCAAGTTGATGGCCCACAAGACAGGGACCAGGGAGACAAAATCCCTCCCACTGTAAGTAAGGACAAGGTTTGTGACTATCTGAGGAGCCTAAATACACACAAGTTCACGGGAGCTGATGAGATGCATCCCAGAGTCCTGAGGGAATTGTCTGATGCAGTTACCAAGCCACTCTCCATGATATTTGAAAAGTCATGGCAGTCAGGTGAAGTCCCTAGTGACTGGAAGAAAGGTAACATCACACCCATTTTTAAAAAGGGTAAAAAGGAAGACCCTGGCAACTACCTACCTGTCATCCTCTCCTCTGTGCCTGAGAAGAGCACGGAATGGATTTTCCTAGAAGCTATGCTAAGGCCCATGGAAGACGGAGGTGATCCAAGAGAGTCAGCATGGATTTACTAGTCCAGACTAGTCCTCTCTGGCCAACCTAGTGGCTTTTTACAATGAAGTGGCTGAATCAGTGGACAAGGAAGGAGCTATGGCCTTTGACATGGTCCCCCACAACATCCTTCTAAGTTGGAGAAACATGGGTTCGATGGGTGGACTGTTTAGTGGATAAGAAATTGGCTGGGTGGTCACATCCAGAGAGTAGTGGTTAACGGCTTGATGTCCAGATGGAAAATGGTGGCAAGTGGTGTCCTTCAGGGGTCCGTACTTGAACCAATATTGTTTAATATCTTCATTAATGAAATTGACAGTGGCATTGAGTGAACCCTCAGCAAGTTTGCTGATGACACCAAGCTGGGTGGTGCGGCTGATATGCCAGAGGGATGGGATGCCATCCAGAGGGACCTGGGCAGGCTGGAGAGGTGGGCCCAAGTGAACCTCATGAAGTTCAATAAGGCCAAGTACAGGGTCCTGCACCTGGGGTGGGGCAACCAGTGTTAGCAATATAGACTGGGAGAGGACATGCTAGAGAGCAGCCCTGTGGAAAAAGACTTGGGAGTACTAGCAGTAGAAAAGCTGAACATGAGCCACCAAAGTGCTATTGCAGCCCTGAAGGCCAATTGCTGCATCAAAAGAAGTGTGCCCAGCAGATCAAGAGAGGTGACTACCCCTCTACTCTGCCTTGGTAAGACCTCACCTGGAGTACTGTGTCCAGCTCTGGAGCCCCCAGCACAAGAAGGATATGGACCT
>JAVSBS010027757.1:12049-27504 GCA_033124195.1 Coracias cyanogaster
CTAGCGAGCAGTGTGAGAGCACCTCAGTCCTGCCCAGCTATGGGAGAAGTGGTACCTTTTATAGGACCAGCTGGGAAAGTTTAGGTAGGAGAAAGACATATGATGAAGGGACACAGAGGCGGGAAGCTGTCTATCTTTCCA
The DNA here is from genome assembly GCA_033124195.1 of Coracias cyanogaster. Classification (NCBI taxonomy): domain Eukaryota; kingdom Metazoa; phylum Chordata; class Aves; order Coraciiformes; family Coraciidae; genus Coracias; species Coracias cyanogaster. The sequence continues at coordinate 12,191 of JAVSBS010027757.1, forward strand.
GCTGTATTACTTGATCTGACAAAAGATTTTTAGCCTCTTGACAAATCTTGTTTAGCCATAAACTGTCCATAGTTCTACCTCTTCATCTTACCTTGGAAAGAGTACGTACAAAAAAAAAAGTCTTTCAAGAAAAAACCACGGCAAAATACCAAAGAAAATTATATCTTCACTGTGCAGATCACAGCCAGATAGGGTGGTCTGAAGATCTGCTACTAAGCATTGCATAAGCAACAGAATTTGATCCTACAGATGTAAAATAACGCACTAAAACCGAGACCACGTTCACATGCACGCTGCCCGTCTCCTGGCTCACACGTGCAACGCTGGAATGTATTACCTTCATACAATATGCCTTTTATCTTGCTGCTGTTAACAGCAGATCTGCGGTTAAGAATTTTCCAGGCATGCTCTGTTGGAGTGGTGCTGCCTCCACAGTGAGCTGCTGCACATTCCCATCCCAAACCCGGCCAGCCAGCGTATCCCGAGGGAGGCCTGGCACACCAGGAAACCGGCTCTTGGCCAAACTTATCTTCTAAAAAGAGGAGGGGTAAGATGGGGCACAGCCACAAAGCAGAAATCCTCGTGGTGCTCCTCCTGCAGCGTGGTCCCTCTGCCTCCAGCATACATGGAGATGTGGTGCTGAGGGACGTGGTTGCGTGGTGGACTTGGCAGTGCTGGGTTAACGGTTGGACTCGGTGATCTTAAAGGTCTTTTCCAACCTAAATGATTCAGTGATAAAAAGAGCATTGACTGAAACAAGCAGGATTTCCCATCGCATTCATCATCCCATCAGTGGGAAGCAAATTCCTGTCTCTCCTGAGCTCTGAAATGAGCTGGAAATAGCTCAGCTGGTGGTGCACAAGCCTCTTGTGGGCCAAGGACGGCATGGACAATGAACCGTTTGACCTGGTCTCCTCTCATTAATACAAGAAAAGGAATTTCATCTCTCCTAGCCTGTGAAGCAGCACTTTATGCTTACGGTACCTTGGAAGACTTATCAGAAGATTACGTACTGTCTGGCACCAGCTAGGTATTCTTATATCTAAATCTCAATTTGGACTAACAAATGTAGACGTACATCCACATTGCTGGCATAATTTTCAGTGCTTCCACTTCTGCACAGTTGCACCAAGGGCTCCTGAGGTACGAGAGGACTGGAGACCCGTTTCAGTGACTGGCACGTAAGCTCCGTTTGTGCAAACGTGCTGCCTGTAGAAATATTTGATTTATGGTGAAATGGGTTTGTTGCTTACAGAGAAGAATTTGGCACAGAAATCCCTTTTTGGATTATAAGGTTATTACATTTCTAATAAGCTCATTTGAGTTCTAGCTAATTAAAAGGCATGAGAAGGGGTTCAGGATCTGGCCCCCTACTCAATCCCACATCACCTGGGTGAGCTGAGCCTACTCCCCAGGCTCCCTGTAGGTCCAAGGAGGATGGTGCCTGTCTGCAACCTGCAATCCTGGATGCTAAAAGCCACAAAAACAGATTAAATAAATGTCCAACCCCACTCACCAAGCCAAACACATCTTGCATTTAAATCTGTTGAGATCAGTGGCTGTGCACGAGGGATGGATTTGCTGCATCGCAGCTGCCCACTGGATAGCAGAGATTGTCGCTCCTAAATATTGTGTGGCTTTATCTGCTCTATGTGTATGTGTCCTGGCTACACTGACCTCAGCCCACCTCCCTTTTTTATGTGATTCCTGGAGCAAAACTGTTTAGCATCAACTCCATGTGAAACAGCGAGGCCAGGAAGGTACATGAGTATGGAAAGCAGAGAGCTGAGGTGAGCAAATTCAACATGGAAAGGAGCACAGAGGCTCCAGATTTGGCCCAGAACTGCTGTTCACCTCCCTCCAGCAGTGGTCTTCAGAAGGAAACATTCTTCACAAAAAGATGGAAAAGGTTGGATAATTCCCTTATGAATATGATTATAACAGCACTAAGAATCATTTGTGTTTCAAGGAGAGAAGGAATCGTTTTCCTTTACTCTTCTGCACTAATGAGGAGAGAGCAGTCATCAGCCTAGAAACCTATCTTTTGGTGGGAATCTTCCAGAGCTTCTAGTAGGTGCTATCTTAGGGCAAGCGGAGTAAACTTCCAAAGAAGAAACAAAAAGCAGGTGGTGTACACAAGTCTCCATGTATTCCAAGCCTTTACCTTGAAGCAGAGGCTGTCCGCAGGTGTTCCCTTCACACATTTAGGTGTGAAAGACCTTCAAGTTGACCAGCCAGCTGGTTTTGGTCTGAGAATACAGCCACCTTCACAAGAAGCCACATCAACGCACAAGCCAAACAGCCCCAGGACAAGCTATTTCCCATCTACTTTTTCCAAAGCAGTGCTGGATCTGAGCTTTCTGAAGGACATACCCTCATCCTGGGCTAGGAGGAGAGACTTTGCCTCTCACATCCCTGATGCAGCTCCCACGAGGCTGTCCTAGCAGGGAGCAGTGGGTGTGGAAGGCTTCCACCCTCCTATCCCCTCGCTATCGATCACCCACAAATCATTCGTGCTTGGTCACAGGTAGGAACGTGCCATCTGGATGGCTGCCTGGGTTTGGTCCGCCACTGACGGCTGCGAGTAATTAGCCCTGCAGAGAGCACTGGGTACTATTTTTATAGGTCTAGCAAGCTGCGATTATATAGAGACCACAATAAAGGCTGAAAATAACCCACATGGCCAACCACCAGCGAAGAGGGAGTGCTCTGCAGCATGGATCCAGCCTGCTTCCCACTTTCTAAACTCAAGGAGATGCTCGCTTCCCTAAGTGGCTACAGGACAACCTGGCCGTGGTGTTACACCAGAGAGCTTGCCGCTCTCTACTTGCACATCCTCCAGCTCCTCCCTGCTGTTCACTTGCCTTCCAGACTGGAGATGACTGCCCGGCTTGGCAGTCACGTTACCAACAACATAAAGTGGAGAGAGAGACAGAGAGAGAGAGGAGGGGAAACAAAAGCAAGCTGAGCTTTTACAGAGCTGCCTACATGCAACGCAAGCGCAGAGCAAAGCTGCCCCAGGTCCTCCCCAGGCATCCACCGAGCCTTGGGTTGGACGCAGCATCAGCATCCCCTGCCCAGGGATGTGCCGATTATGCCACTGCTATTATTTTGTACAACGAAACAATTTCACTTGGTCTGAAATGACACGAAGACATTGTTCCTGCTGAGGTTAGGCTGTGTTTAACGCAAGGTAATTAAAAATCTTTCCGCATCCCGCACGCCTATTAACGCACTTTAATTGTTGCTGCTGGGAGAGCGCCTTTGCAGAGAGCTCCTTCGGTATCAGCACAGCCAAGAGACACCAGGGCCCTTTCCTGGCCCTTCCTCTGTCCGTGGGAGCAGCTGCCATCCCAGTGATTAATGCAGCTATTAAGTTACAAGAAAAACTCTCCATCTGACTGTCCTCTGACTCAGCCATAAACAAACTTGCTTTATCTCTTATTCTCCAGCCTGGGCCCCCTCCCTCGCTCCTATTCCACATCAACCAAGGAAAACATGAGATGAAAGAGCTGGGCTTGGGCTTTCATTAGCACACCATGCCAAGGAAATAAAAGGTAGGAAGCTCAGGGAAGGACTCAATGCCCAATTCCTGTCCCCTCGCCAATGCCAGGGTGGGCAACGTGAAACAACATGATTGCGTTTAATGACATGAAGCCTTGATGCCTCCTGCCAGCGCCCAATGTCATCCTCCAGCGTCGCTCTCAGACACGCTCTGCTTTTAATCCTGCCTCATCCTCACCCTCCAAAGGCGCATGGTCAGCACAGAAAGAGTGAAGCTCCCTGCAGCCCAACAGCCCCATTTGGAGACCCAATTCATAGGACCTTTGGAGGAGGAACCCTCATCGTGTCCTTGCTGTGGTTTGCAGCGCAGAGCTCATAAACCCATCCTGCTTGAATACCTCTGTTGAAAGCTTTTTATTTCAAACCACTTCACCCAATAGCCTGCCACGTAGTCTTAACTTTATTAATGCCTCTTCCTAAACCTGCTTAAACATATCTTTCCACATAAGACAGCAGGACTTTATCAGGAGGTTTCAGCGCATACAGAATAATTTACAGCCGCTGAGGAGCGGGCCAAAAGGCATTTATAGTCCCACTTATTTATTACTTTTTGTAACTGTGTGCTTTTTAACACACTGTGGAGTCAGCCTGAAAAGACAACATAATCCAAGCAAACAACACTGAGAACGAGCGCTGGATAACAGCTTTTATATTGCAGAAAGATCAAAACCAAGGTGGACACTGTCCCTTGCCTGTAGAGATTGCCAGTGACACAGCGGGGGAAAGGGGAAGGAGGGAAAACTCAACCATCGCTGCAACACCCAGGCTGGTTTGGTTGTTAAGCCACCCACCTAAACTCCTGTTTTAAAAAAGAACTTTTTCACTACTACATTAAATTTTTGTATGAATGAACATACCATTCTATAACTAGTCCCGACCTGTTGCACTCTTGGCTGGCGTCAATAATTGTAGCACTATCTTCGATCTAGGGAATGGACAGGGAAGGACGGCGTCTCCTGGTGACGTCAGGAGAGTCCAACCCTTTCTGCTACATGGCCCAAGATTGTGACCTACCCTCATGGTTTTGCGTAAAACCAATCCTTCAGGGTATCACTTCCACAAGCCTGGTCCTACTCCTGCCTCTTGCCTCCTTTCTCTGCGCTGAAGCAAAATGGCAAAGCAGCAGCTCCCAGCAGATGTTTGCACTTGTTGGACTTCAAAGAATCATTCTAGTTGGAGGAAACCTTTAAGATCATCACGTCCAACTGTTAACCCAGCACTGCCAGGTCACCACTAAACCATGTCCCTCAGCACCACATCTCCACAGCTTTTCAGTCCCTCTAGGGATGGGAACTCCACCACTGCCTTGACAACCCTTTTGAGGAAGAAATTGTTCCTAATGTCCACCCTAAAGCTTCCCTGGAGCAACCTGAGGCCATTTCTTCTTGTCCTATTGTTTGTTTCTTGGGAGAAAAACCTGACCCCACCTGGCTCCAACCTCCTTTCAGGGAATTGTCGAGAGCGAGAAGGTCTCCCCTGAGCCTCCTTTTCTCCAGGCTGAACCACCCCAGGTCCCTCAGTTGCTCCTCACAGGACAAGTCTCTAGACCCTTCCCCAGCTTCGCTGCCCTACTTTGGACACTGATTCCATGCACCCCTCTCTCTGCTACTCAGTTTGCAAACACACATCTCAACATTAAGTACATACCCACACCCAGTCATTATCAGGTCAAAAATATTATTCTAGGATAGCTCTTCATGCATTAATTTAAAATAGAATTAACTAAGACATCTATTACTTTCCTTCCAAAATGTTAAGATTGTCACGTTAAGTGCTCCACATTTGTGCGTGTTTTACTCTTTTAGGATACTTCCATATTTGTGCCAAGACTGTTGAATTTTGTAAATACGGTAACATCATTTGTATTATCTTCACTTCAAAAATACCAAAAGGGATTTTTAAAAATTGTCTAGATATTCATGGTTGGATATGCCCCATATACTAGACTCGTGAGGTTTACATTAATACATCGTGGTTGGAAGGAGAAGGACATTGTGGCACATTTTGACACGGAACGATTTTCACTGGAAGAGACAAGAAAATAGGTGCTGTTTTTCTTACAGCGATTCAAAAGCTGGAAAAATATCATCTGCTTTCATTAAAATTAAGAAACATGATATTTTCTGACCTTGTTCTGTATGGACTTTTTTTTCTGATGAACTTCTTTGTTGATAATTGGTTTTCTACTTCATGGCGAATTGGCGCAGACGGTGCATCTCTGTGTAAAGAAAACAGGAGTTAATCCCTGCGTTAAGACCTACACTCATCCACAACCATCCATACTTCTGAGACACTCACCGTGGACTGTATCAACCAAGGCTTGCTTTCCAAGCACTAGTTAAGTAACATTTTGGGGGAATCTTGGTGATACTCATGCCAAATACGTTGTTTTTGCATGTACCTACACAACACACACCCCGCTGCCAACAAATACCACAGCACATTAAACCTTTCTGATAAGCAGTTGGTGTATTCCAGAGAAAAATAAGGGGAAAAGGAGATGGAATTCTTGCTGGAATATCACTGCTGCTCAGCTTGTCCCCTGCGGGCTTTCACCCATACACAAGAACTCAGAGGACTGCTTCCTTCAAATCATCGGGATCAAACACATCCTCATTAATTTCCATTGTTAATCCAGGCCTGAGCGCTCACAAGAATGGGTTTTTTAAATTCATATTTTGAAATCCCCTGCGCAGGCTTGACAGGAACAGCCCTCTGCAAGTTTTCATGTCATCTCCCAATAACTCACTACCAAAAGGAAACTACCAGGGAAGATCAGAGCTCAGATGTTTCGGAGTTAGAGTTTTCCATCTTTTATTGAAAGAATTAACAGAAAAAAAAAAAACTACCAAGAAGGGCCATAAAAAAAAAAAAAAAATCCCTTTTTTCTTCAGCTGGCTTTAATCTCTCCCTCACTTTCACCGAGGATGGCTCCCAGGGGTGGTCCCAGATCAGCTGCCGTACACGACGCGGCTGCGTTTCGGAGCACAGCAAAGCACTCGCAGGCAGCCAGGTCGGCCCCAGCTGCAGAGCCAGCTCATCCCACGACATACCGGACAGCAACGCTCGGGAAGCGACTTGGGTTTCATCAACGAAGGTAGCTTGGGTGACGCCTTTGCCCGGAGCTGCAGCCAAAAAAAAAAAAGCTGCTGAGTGGGGACAATCACGGAACAGATTAAAAAGTACCAGAGCTGACGCATGTGCTTTGTATATCATCATCTTTCCATGTGCAACTTGATCCAAGCTCCTCGGGCATCAAGTGGTGCACTGGGGATGTGAGTTGGTTTTTTCCTCCATGATAAAAAAAAAAACCACCACAATATATTTTTTGAAAGGATCAGCTTGAAGCAATGCATGTACCCCCAAAATACAGAAAGCGCCTCACTCCAAACTGCGTAAACATTCAAAATAATCTCTCTTTTTTGAAAGAAATGTGCTTTTTGCTACTGCTTTGCAAGTCACATAAGTAGACGGCATCTTCATGTAATCCTACAACGGACACCCAAAGTTTTGCTGATACACTGACACAGAGCTAATGGGAAAGGTGCTGGGCTCTCCCCAAAAATCAGATTATCCCAGGCGCCGCTGCTCTGCTATTTCCCCAAACCTGGTAAAAGCAGATGTGCAGCACTTCAAAAATTAAAAGATTTCTTTAACATCAAACTGCGGGGAATGGAAAACAGCATTTGACATCTTTCAAGGGTGTCTGGTCCAGCTGATCACAGCCACGCTACAACCAGCAAGAAGACACAGAAATGGTTTGCAAAGGAGCCCAAGGTCTGCAACTCATTTTTAAACTATTTAAATCTAAGGGAAAAAAAAAAAAATTATCAGATGGTTGTTTTTACTCATGGTGTTTTGCAAACACACCAAACACTCACAGATGCTACCATAGTTCATGGGCAGGGAAGCCGCTGGAAAGATCAGCAGTAGCTTTCTGAATGGTCTGGGGCATCCACCAGGGATGATTTAATGTTAACAAGGGCAATGAGCACAAGACTCAGTCTAATGCCCGCCTGGAGCCTGCTGCAAAACGTGGGAGAAGCCCCCGGCCTGGCCAACGGCGGGAGAAGCCCCTGGCCTGGCCAACGGCGAAGGTAAAAGCACATCACTAAGAGCCGGAGTGATCTCCCAGGGGTGTGAGCATCCCGCTCCTGGAGGAACAGCCATTGCTGGTACCAACTGACAAGAGGCAGTGGGAGGCGAGGCATTTGCGATTCAAAGAGGTGCTTGTGCCAGAGGTGGAAATGGGAGCCAGGTGAAGCCTCCACTCTCCCGACCTGAGCGCGACAGCAGAGGACAGAGCTGACACCAAGTAGGTTTCGCTTTACTGTTTTGTTTTGTCTTTACATCAACTTGCCTGCACCTGTCGGGGAGAAACCATCCACTCGGTATAATCACAGAGATCTAGAGGGCAGCTCCTCCAGGAGCATCCATCACACCCTGCTTCGGAGGAGTTGAAAAAGTTGTAATAAACACAAGGCAAGCAAGCAAAGGCTGGAAGGTGAGATCAAAAGGCTTACCCGGCATGCCGAGCCATGGGAATGGGGAGTGCAGCTGCGTACATGAAAGGGTTACACCCAAAAAATGAATACGATTGCCAAGCAGGGTGGAAAGAAGTGGTGTTTACAATTGCAAAGCCTCATGCTTCCATCATCGGGTGTTACAGAACAGGAGTCATTCCCTGCAAAACGTTCCAATTACCTTCCTTGGCTTTTTCTGCAGGTAGTTTCCTTTCTTATTGTTTGTTTGGGAAGTTCTTTTCAGGAGCGCTGTTCCCATGCAAACGAAGAACTAAAGAAACAAACTCAAACCCCCAAAAAACTGCTGTCATCAGATGAGCTGCCAGTTCAGGCAGGATCATCATGAGAAAAGAAAACCCTAAACCCACAACTATTTGCTCTGATTCAGGTTCTTTTCAGCTTTACCTATAACAAAAAGTAGTGATAACTTCCTGGGTCCTTATAGAGGGTCCAATTCATGGAGTCATCTGAAGTTTTATTTGTAAAAATGAAAAAGGGACTTATAAAGGAAGCTACTTTTGCTTCCCGCTCTCCCAGAGCAAATGCAAGCGCTGAATATGCCTTTGCGCTGTTAAAGAGGTGCTCAACTTGAAAATAAAATCTAAAAGAAGGAAAGAGAGGAACACAGAGGTGCTCTGAAAAACAAGAACCACGACAACCCCTGACTTAGCGGTGGCTGATATTTTGAGGTCTGAGAAGCTCAAGATTGGGTCTTCCAGAAGAAAACATTCAATACTGCAAAGTAGGGCTCAAAGGAAGGAAAATAAATGAGCCGACACCAAGTCCTTTGAGGCCAGTACGTCACTGAAGGCAAGACAAGGACTTTGCTGACCCTGGAGGCTGTTTGCTGGGAGGGAACTCCAACTCCTCCTGTTAGGAGATAAGGTAAAAATCACCAGCAAGCAGCTGCATTGAAATACTACTACTAATAACACGGTCTTCTGCTTTCCTGGGGTGGTTTGAAGGCTTGCCGTATTTTTATTGGACTTTCCAATGATGTCAGTTTGAGGCAGGGCTTAAGCGAGTAATTGCTAAAGGGTGAGTCTAAAAAGGGTATAATTACTGCAGGGAGTGTCTGATGTGGGAAAGTGGCATTCCAGCTGGAGGGAGAGACCAGCCTGTCTCTCCTGGGTCCCCAGGAGCTCACAGATACTGCATGAGTGTTCCCGAGCAGTTAGGTGCAACCGTGCAACGCCACTGACCTCAGTTATTCTTCAGCAATTACTCAGGCAACAGCAATTTCACGTCCAGCGTTACGTGCTGTGACAGCGCTAGGAATGCAAGCACATCTCAAGGCTTTAAGATACGGAGCCCTCCAGTTATTGCATCAGGCAACGGTTGCAAAATAGACAATTGCTGACTACAGTAAGGTTGCATGGGTGTAACTGAGAACAAAAACTTGGCCCATCGCATTTGGGAGGGTTTCACTGTACCTTGCGAGAGGGATATGGAAGAATCTTCATTTTGAAGCGGCAGAGGAAGCACCACCTCCCCTGCTGTCCAGCTCCTGCCCACAAAAGCCAGCTGCCCTCTTCTGAATGAGGGGAATTCCAGGTGTCACTCAATGCACCCATCCTCCTTTAAATCCACCTCTCGCACAAACACTGACAGCTACCAAACTGGATAGTAAGCCTGTACCTAAACTCCCGCGTAGCTCTGAACCACGCAGCTGCTCCTACGCCCATGTCCACTGAAGCTGTTGGCTTCATTCAGCTCTTGGGTCTTGCTGTTGACAAGGAGAGAGAGCTCCTCATTCACCTGTGGAAGGTGAAATAGTCCATAAAACACGTTTGATGGGGACTTGCCAATATCTTGGGAAAGTTTTCTATTTAAGTACTTAGAAAGCCAAAGCTGAAGGCAAGTTCAGATTGATTTGTGACTCCTTTACGCAACAACAGATTTTCTCTTTTTTTTTTTTTTCTTTTTTAGTAAATACTTCCATTGCAGGCTGGAGCTTGTTCAGCTTTGAGGAGAGATCAGCACTGGCTTTGCTCTCCACCATCTTTCACGTGTGGAATGCTGAAGTATATCTTAATGCCAGCACTTTGGGTGACTGAAAGAGGCCACTACCAATACGGTGTCTTCTTTTTCAGTGCTATAAGCAGTAACCATTAGAAGCTCAGGAAAAAAATTAAAAAACACGTAAGCAACTCTTCTGAACTGTTCTTTTAAATCCTTTAAAGACAACCTTGAAGGAACCACTCACTTTCTCCTCCTGCACCGTTGCTAATGAGCCAGAACACCAAAGACACAACACATTCACCAAACCACGTGTCTGTCTCCCCTACTCGGCTGTGAAATCTCCAATCCAGTTTCAAGCCAGCCTTAAAGCTCAACTCCCATCGGTTCCACCAGGAGTTGAGCCTTCAGCAGGATCGAGTCCTTGCTCTGGTCCTGACCCATTCCCAACGATGAATCGCACCCTGTGCTGATGCTCCTGATGTCACAGAGGCAAGTCACTGCAGATCTGTGCTTCAGCCACATACCCCCGCAGGGAGGGGCTTTTAAAACAAGTCAGAGCTGCCCTGAAAGTCTCCAGCTCTCCCTGCTGCCTCTGTGTTGCCCCACGTAGCTGGTGCGTGGTCTGCGGTGAAGGTGAGGAGCTGGGCTCAGGCTGGACCATCAAAGGAGGGGAACTGGCAAGCACTCAATGCATGGCAGATGACAGCATCAGTGACAGCATCCAGAACGAGCAATGGTGCAAAAGGGGCTGAAGAACCACAAAGTGGCAACCCCTTCTCCTCCACCTCAACTGTTCTTTCCCCTCTAGCTTTGTCTATCCAGACTGTTGCTCCATCACTTGAGCTATCACCATCTCCAAAGAACAGCCATTTCCGATTTCACTGCTGTTAGAATCATAGAATCATTCCTGGTTAGAAGAGACCTTCAAGATCATCAAGTCCAACCATTAACCCGGCACTGCCAGGGCACCACTAACCCATTGCCCCCAGCACCACATCTCCACGGCTTGGAAACCCCTCCAGGGATGGAGACACCACCACTGCCCTGGGCAGCCTGGGCCAGGCTTGACAGCCCTTTCAGGGAAGACATTTTTCCTAATACCTAAACTTCCATCCCTGGCTGAGGCTGGGAAGGAGGCAGCAGCCCAGAGCATCGGGTTCATGCTAGGCCTCAAGGGTTGGGGCTCAGATTAGCTAAAGGGATGAAAAGCAAAGCTTAAGAGCAGGAACACCAAGTGAATACCCTGGATCCAGCAGCTTCTCCAGAAGATAGCTGTGAACCAAGCTTTCTGTCCTCATATCCCCACCACTAAGCACTGAAGCCAGAAGGGTCACTGCCCACCTTTCATCCTGCTTTGAAGCAACCCAATAGAGTCTGTAAAAAACAATACAAAGAAACAAGACACAAAAACCCACCCCAAGTAATACCTGCAAGTCCTGCTGAACAATCCCAGCCTCTTGGCCTTTGCGAGCTCCAAAGCAGACGTGGTTTTCTGGGCTAGATTAGAGTTTAAAACCTAGTGCCGTAGGCCAGGTCCAGCATTCACCTTGTCACTTAGGAGAACTCGCAGCTCCACACAGGCTGCAGAGGTTGAAGGCACGTTGTTGCATGTCAGGAAGAAGGGCCAAGTTTGTTCTTGTGTCGATCCTTTGAAAATAAACAGATCAAGGGAACAAAAAAACCCCCAAACAGAGCAGCTGTCAACAACTCAAACTGTTTAGGGCTTGCGATGGCGGCAGAACAATAGCTTTGGCGTTCATGCCTGTGAATTTGGACAGCTGTAGATCATCTTTACCATTTTTTAGATTCTCACCGTGACTCTTCATACGTACAGGGGCCAGAAAAAGTCTCCTCGGTGTTTGTCACATGCCACCAAGGACCTCACCCCAAACACAGCGTTAATGCGGCCCCTGCCTGGACCAGAACAAATTCTGCCCTTATCACCTCTGAAAGTATAAAGCTTGGTCCAAGAACTACAAATTCAGGAGAAAATAAAAATCTAGGTGCCATGTACAAATGCAGGAAAACTTATAGAAAGTTCTGTAGGGAATGGAAACTTCATCAGCCCTTTTCATACATGAAAGGAGCTTTAATGCTTCCTCACAGTCTGAGCCAGAACTTACTTCTCCCTCTAGAGGATAAGAAAATTAGCGCAAGGAACAGCAGGTTACGTCAAGAACTGGAACCTAACAAGGTGCGAAGGCAGAGAGTCAGTGGTTTTGCTTTCAAAGTCCAGGAGCATTTCAGAAGGACCGAAATTACAACTGTAAAAATAAGTGACAAACGTCGGCGTTGATTTTTACAGCAATGCCCCAGAAAGTTCAAAAGAAATTCTCAGGGGTTTTATTTGCATTTAAACAATCTGTGAAGGTGTTTAATACGGAATATTTTACAAGTTTATCGAGAGTGACAAAACACTCTCCATTCACTCACCCAAACTGCCTGGATGTGATCCTGGGAACCCTGCTCTGGGTGACCCTCTTGGAGCAGGGGGTTGGACAAGATGACCTCCAGAGGTCCCTTCCAACCCCATCATGCTGGGATTCTGTGACGTGTAACTGTGCTTTTCCAGCTGTAAAAATTCACGCTGACAGCCCGACAGAACTGAACTCTGATCCGTTTTCAGAGAAGACAGAAAACAAAACATTTGTGCTTTGAAGAAATCAGACTATGTAAAAAGCTTTGCTTGCAGAGACATTCCCAAAACCACAGTGACAAAGCAACCAAGTGTACACCACCACCTCAGCGCAGATGTTCTCGTTCAAAAAGTGGAAAAACAAAAATAGGAGTAATCCAGATGCTCTGCGTTGACACTGGAACACCCAGGGAGCAGAGGAGGAGCAGGTCTGTGGTCAACAGAACGGAATGCCCAGTCTCAGGGCTAGGATCAAGGCCCCATCAAGGGTTAGGGCTGGGCCCACCACCAGACAGGTGACAGATGCTCTCTATTAACCCCTCTCCCTTCCCAAAGGGGAAGAGAGAAAAAAAACAATGGAGAGAGACCTGAACTGGGAAATTAAAACAGCTTGAATGAAAATAATAATACAATGAAATATATACAAATAGATACAAAACCAGTATTGAAGCCAATCCTCTTGATGGCAGTGATGTCACCATCACAACTGGTGCTGTGGAGCAGGCACTGGGGAAGTCCTAGAGTGGACTTAGCAGCAGACCCATACCTGAATTCAGGACTTGGATTCTAGAACTGGATTCAGGAACACACAGATCGAAGGCAGAACAGACAGAGTCCTCCTCGGACGCCAGCCATTGAAGAAGAGCTTGACCCTCGTGAGCCCTCAGCTTTACACCGAACATGCCATACATGGGATGGAATCCCTTGCGGGCCAGTTTAGGGTCCCCTGTCCTGTCCGCTCCTCCCCGCAGGTGCCACCTCTCACTCACTGCACCCCAACGTGGGGCACAAGATTTTGCAGTGACCTTGGTCTGCACAGGAGCAAGGACAAGCCAGAGCCTTTCTGCACACCCCAACCCTGGGCAGTAACTCCAACCACGGAGCGTTATCACTGCTGGGAGCAGACGCTGCCTGTGAAAACCTGCCGTGAACTTCAGAAAGTGCTGTTACTTGCTGAAGAGACTGAGATGAAAAGTAGAAACACTCAACTAGTTCTGTTCTAGCTCAAATCAGGACACAATGCCAGGGTGCTAGGTGAATGAGGTACAGCCAGCAATGGTGGTGCCATATGGGGACCTTACCAATGCTTATCAAAATCAAAAGGATGGGGCCAGACTCTTGCCAGTGGTGCCCAGCGACAGGACAAGGGGCAACGGGCACCAACTGGAAGCCGGGAAGTTCCAGCTGAACAGGAGGAGAAACTTCTTTGCTGTGAGGGTGGCAGAGCCTGGCCCAGGCTGTCCAGAGAGGTTGTGGAGTCTCCTTCTCTGGAGAGATTCCAAAACCACCTGGACTAATCCTGGGCAACCTGCTCTGGGTGACCGTGCTTTGGTACAAGGGTTGGATGAGATGATCTCCAGAGGTCCCTTCCAACCCCTGTGATTCTGTGAATGCCCACAGAGCTTGGCGACTAGATGCAAGTTTCACTTTACTCCCTTGGATGAAACCTGGCTCCCTCATAAGTCAGCTGGAATGGTGCCCACCTACACCAGGGAGCTGGCACCGGTGCCACAGCCAAAGCATTCCTCAGCGACCCAACAAAAGGAGTATGGCAATACAGTAGGATGTGATCCCCTTCACCTCACTCCAGCAAATGATCAGTAATTACTCAGGCAGAGTTAAACTTCTTAGATAATTAAGACAAACAAGATAAGGCTGCTGGTGTAATGCTCTGAGAAAAGCCACTTGTGCTAATAGCTCCCATGCAAACAAAAAAGAGACAGAAGCTCCTCTGGATGGCTGAGTTCCTGGATAAAAAATGGGATCCTGCCTTTGTTGTCTCCACTCCTTGAGCTTACTGAGCAGCAACTGGAGCATTAAGAGGTAACTTTTCATTTATTCAATCATGGTCTTGGAGGAAGTCAGTGCAGTGAAGAGAGGAATTGAAATGTTCTTCAATTCTTTAGAAATAATAAAAAATAAATTTATTCTGAACTTAGAATTATGAAAAAATCAGAGTAGTTTTACAGTAAATCTACATATCTATCTCGGATTTGCTAACTGCTGGCTATAATGAGCACCTGATGCTTTAAGATAAGATGATTCCTTTTCCCCCTTCCCCTGTGAGGGCATATTGTGCTGTGTTTCTCCATGCTAAACAGCAGACAAAGAGTGACTACTGGTGCCAGAAGAAATAAAATCAAGATATCTCCCAATAACTCGAGAGCCAATATATGTCACTGCTCTAGCTCCCTCTGCTCTTGACATCATTTAAGGAGTTCTGTGTGAATCCACCTGGGAAAGACAGAGACAGGCAGCAATCAAGGCAGTCCTTCTTGAAGAAGCGACGGTAAATCTGACAGAGAATGAGTTTATTTACTCCTCTGGTTTTTCAGACCTTCACAAAGCCATTGGGGAATTACAGCAGGATAGATATATGGATATGGCCACTGCAAACTCTATTTACTGGGAAAAATTTCTTGCATTTCTTACTGCATGCCATCAGTACATGAAACTTCCTCGTGAACACATGATAGCAGGGATTTTAATACTAATAATTGTAATAAACCTAATGCTTTTTGATAAGAAGGAGCTTGCTTTTAGGCAATGAGTTCACTTTGTGCTGCTGACTCTACATTTCGAACTCGCAGGATCTGAAAGCAGCTGCTTTATGAGGAAGCAAAGCCTAT
>JAVSBS010027758.1:0-10389 GCA_033124195.1 Coracias cyanogaster
CCGGCAATCCAAAAGAACCTGCAAATGTTGCTGTAAATAAACGGTTATTATTTGTTTCCTGATTTGTGTCTGTCACACATTCGGTGCCGGCCTCACAAGACCGGACTTATTCCCCCGTTTTCGCAACAGATAAAGCATAAACCACATCCCAGGTATGCCCTAAAGCCAGTCTATGGGGGAAAAGAGAAAGGGATCTTACCCTTACGAAGCTACAGGGGATTATTTCACCTACTGCCATCTTTAATAAGACTATCAATCAGCCAGGAGGGATGTTTATCCCTGTCTCTCAACATATCATACAGAGGCATTCATTCCCCAGACACAAGCAAGAAATGAATCGTTCTTTGAACCAAGAGGAAGATGAGGCCCATCTAGTCATCACCTCAATCAAAATGGAAAGCACCAAGTCAGAAATATAACCCAAGGCAAGATAGGAGAGCAAAACAGATTAAATATATGTATAAATGTTTCTACATAATTAAAGGTACTATTGGAACAAAAGAATAAACCATAACAAACTTAGAAGATAATCCAAGAGATTTCTCAGAGCTGCTAATGGGAGAGATGCATAAATTGTTACTGGCATCTTAACTTCTGCTGAACATCAGCATAGTGAGTAAGGCAAGGAAGAGGAGCCAAAACTGCAGAAATCAGAGTTGTCTCTGCTGCTTCACACTACTTAAACTACTGAGAGATTAAAGGAGACCCTTATCTTTTCCTAAAAAAAAAAAAAAATCTGTCCTTCATGGTTGCAGATAAAATCTTGGAAACACAAAGTAATTGCACCCTAAAGGCAAGTTAAATGAACTCAAACCTTGTTATTTCAAAATACAGGATTATCTTAAATTCTCAGAACTGATCTCTGTGCAGACAGTTTCCTGTTTTGTGAACACTTACAACTGAGAAAGAGGTGCTCAGAGGAGGGGAAAGGAAGGCTTCTTCCCACATGCCACTTAACACCGGGTGAGAAGGAGAAAAGGAGAAGAAAAGATGGAGGTGACAGACATAAGAAAGAGTCATTTGTCTTGTTAAACACAAGTGACTGATATTTACATCATCCTTAATATTTGTTCTGGTTCTTTCCTGTCCCTTCTACACAGCACTCTGCAACCCAAAAAAAGGGGGATCATACAGTATTTTTATCTGTAATAGCTTGTACCTGTATGTCTCTGACTCTGCAATTTGTATCACTCTTCAGAAGTTTCTGTACGCATTATATTCAATACTATACTAACTCTACAGCAACATTTGCAAAGATAATACTTTGACTTTGCTGATGGTGAAATCTTTGAAACTTTCATTTACAGAGCACCATATGTAGAAGCAAAGGATGATATTTTTTAACCAAAAATGTCTTGGAATGAATTAAATGTGATGTAGTTATTCAGCTTTCTAATGCAAGCTCTCCTACTTCAGACCACAAAAAGCAGGGTCCATTAGTAGTGTATTCCATATTACTCTAGGAAAACATGCCTGAGACCCAGACTAAGTTATTTTACTGTTGAGTTAATTTTTGTTACTGATGTCTATTTTTTAACAGTTCTAGTGCTAACATCTAGACGTATAAATGGTCAGGTTAGCAGTTCTAATCCGGAAGTGATAAGGCATTATTTAAATAATCTTTACTCAAACTTTAACAAATCTTGTTTATACCCATAGCCTTATGAACTTTAGTAGAACTATGCATAGGAGGTAAATCAAATGCCACGTAGGTGTCAATGGAGGTGTGTAGGTGTGCACTTAGCAGGAATGCAGCTCTTGGTCCACACAAGCTTAACATAGAGTCATTGAAATAACAGAAAAGATAGTCATGACAGTCTAAGGAAATCATCAAGACAAGCTGTTGAGAGAAGTAATATCTTTTGTTAGACCAGTTGATATGATTAGAACATGATAAAGCTTTCAGGCACATAAGCTCTTCTTCTTATCCTCTCTTCTCCTCCTAGTGTATCAGCCAGTTTAATAAGATATTGCAACTCCTTACAAACCTTGCTTCAGAGAGATGAACTTGTGATCAGGTGAGAAAATGTGGCAAGCAGGACTGGCCATGCGTGCAAACTGGATCCTGAATTATTGAAAGGCAACCATGTGGCTGCCGCCCAAGCAAAGAAAGACAAACAATAAGAGAGAAATTCAGAGAAGCAGTACCTATGGCCATATGTCTTTCACCCCAAGTACCTATCTTTCATTTGTATCCATGTTTATTATGAGCTTAATGAAAAAGATTGTCTATATGCGCAATCTCATCCACACTGCCTCTGTATATGGGCTCACTCCCCCTTACTTTCTCCTGTGTGTCATTCAAAAACTGAGGAAAAGAAAACCGAGAATCAGTCAGGATTTGGGCTGTGTTCTTACCTGTGTCACTGGGTGAGACCTCAAGATGACGTAAACTGATGGAGACTCACTGAACTCACATGGGCCTGCTGAATTATGACAGTAAAGGATCCAAGTTGTTTACTTATCAGCTGTTTATGTCTTACATGATGAATTGTTCCTGTACTGACAGTTAATAGAAGATGTATTTATGTAAATGAGGGAGAGCAAGCATGTTCTCCAATATTATGCCAGACTGGAGTTCATTTAGAAAGGATTGTTTTCTGCACAAAAAATATCAGTTGAAAGACAAGACAGACAGATGTCATGTTTGTTTTGAAATATTGGAGCTTCAGTTAAACAACAACAAAAAAACACAATAGTTTTTTTTTTTTACAACAAATGCAAGCTTGTTATAAAAACAGAATTTCCATTTGGTGACAATTTTTTTTTCAGGTTCTGCTGGAAAGCATTCAGCCTGAAGAAGGTCTTGGATTCCCAAAGGCTTTTCTGTTGCAAGATTTTTCCCTCCAAATGTGTCAGTTCATCTAATAAAAGAGATTTTCCACCTAAAAACCTTGCCTGGCTTACACCTTCAAACATTCATACAACCTCTACAACAGGTTATATCAGCTACTTGCTAATGATGGTTTGTTAGCAGTAAGTGGGGTCTAATAATCACCATTTTCAGGTATGAGAGAATTACATATGTGTGCTGCAAATGCCTGAGAACATGCAAGACCAGCTTGTGTTCCTCTCCAAAAGGGAAACTATGAATCAGTCACAATATACAGCTGCCACATAAAAATAGCTATTGTCCTTTCATTTTCTGTGACAACTGGAACACAGACACTCAACAGCAGGACAATGGGGTTGTGTCAACATGCAGGAGGATTTCAAAGTGCTTACAGATATGAGTCATCCCAGTCTGTTATTGAACACTAAACCTTTGGTGTTACAAGACTTTCTTGGTGGTTTGATTCTTTTTATTTTTGTCTTAATTACTTCAGCCCATCATTTCAGATAGTGTGAAAGGAATGCATTCAATGCTTGCAGAAAAAAAAGGTCTCTCAGGACTGTGGAGAATGATCAAATTTCCCCAGGCTTTCTCATTTGACTTATTACTTCTTACTCCCTGCCACACATACACACAAACCCACACTTAAATATAAAATCTTCTACTGACATTACAGATGAGAATAATGTTGTCAAGATACAGCTAGAGAAAAGCCTTTGGGCTTTGTTATGGGTATATACAACAGTGCAAGCACCTGCCTTGACTAATGCTTTCCAACATGTTTAGAGTTTGACCTCTTCTACATATTCATTAATACTCTGTGCTACCGGTTACTCTGTAGTGCCTCTTGCTTTCTTGTTAGGCACTTCTCCATTGTCGTCTTTAACAGATCATCCTGTGTCTCTCCACATCATTAAAAGAAATACTCATCTCCCTTCCCTGGCCTTTTGGGAATTGAAAGAGCAAGTGTCACCCTACTTCTCCATATTGTTATTCTAGGTGCACAATCATCATCTCTAAACACAGTTTAAGATCACCGATTCTGTATTTGGTAACAAACTGTCAGAATTTGTGATGCCACACTACACAGGGGTGAGGTCATTTGGTAGAGCAGGGACTCTGGGGATCTGTGGCTGTCGTTTGTTGTTAATCTGTTCCTCCTAGGAACTCTTCTGCTGTTTTAGCTTTTAATCTAACAAATATTTTGAGTACCATTCCTTTTCTGGAGAGATTCTTTGCTCTGTTGTCCTAAATACTGGTACTATAGCCTCAGAACAATTTGTAGAGCTGGCGAGTGGAATGGTGCTTTCATTTGGAAGCTGTGTTTCATTGCTTGTCAGAGAGCACATCTAGCTCTTTTGGGGCCTCATGGTGGTGGGGGACATTTGCAACATGAGTCATTTTGCACTGGAGTGTCCTTTCCCCTGTGTTGATAACACATAGATTCTCCTCCCACCCATTCACCTTGTATACTGCTCATCTGTTTTAACAAACTCAAAGCACCTCCTGGCCTGATTATGACCTTTTATATTTAAATCATTACAGCAAAGCACTTGGAACACACTAGGGATATGGTGAAAGCTGATCATACAAGAAATACAGCAATTGTTCTGCAGCCAATGCTGTCTAGATCCCCATCCCACTTTTACTTGAGTCCCTGCCATGGGAAGTATTGAACTAGCCTAATGCACAGCAGAAAGTAAATGTATATTGAAGAACTGCTCAAGTTTTATTTAGCCAATATTAAATGATCTTGAATTTGGGGCAGAGATGGGCAAGGGAAGAAAACAAAGCAGCAAATTTTCTGTCTGACAGGGCTTTGGAATCGAGCCGTAAAAGTCAAATCTCCATGCTTATGTATGCGTGTTGTGGAGGGAGAGGGGGATGCACAAAAGGAGGGGAAGCCAGGCCAGGGGAATATATCTGTATGAGCTAATCTGTTTCTTGCTTTCCTCCTCCCCTCCCCATCTCCCTTTTTCTGCCTGTCTCTCCTGGGAGATGACTCACACCTGCTCTGCCCTGATACTACTATTTCCCATCAGAAGCACACAGTCACTCTGATGTCACCCAAGCTGTTCTGTGTTAGATCCCTGCATTGTTTACATCTGCTCTTTGGTGTGCAGGATTCAAATGCTGTGATGGAGAGCATGCCCGTAACTCAGCACAGACTCATGAAATCCAGGCACCCGCCCATGACATGCTGATGTTTTGATTGCATCATGGGCTTCTGAGTGCTTCAGCCTTCTGGGAACACCGGATTAGAGCAGGTCATTGAATCTTTCTTTGTCAGAGAGATGGTCTTTATGAGAAGCCAGGCAAAACATTCATCAGTTGACATCAGGTCTTCAGATAGACTAATGACTTTTCAATCTAAAGGTCTGAGTCATTTCATCTGCATCTGACCTTATTCCACCCACACCTCCCACTTTAGCTAAACTACACTCTCTCACCTGCGTATAAACAACCACAGTGACATCTTCTAATGCTTTCTACGTAGGATGCCAAAATACTTTGAAAACATTAAAGTGGTTGAAGAATCAGGACCCCATCACAATAATTTTAATTTACTTTTAGGAAACTAAACACATAGAGATAATCTGCATCTTTCCCAACATTATATAAGAAGCAGAGACAGAAAATTGGAAAAGAACGGGGCAACATGACTTCCAGCACTGTATTTGAGTACCATAACCATTCTTCAGTCAAAAAGATGTTCTGGCACTTTACATCTGTTAGTGCTGCAAAGTTTTGCATCTCCAAGTTTCACTGTCAGTTTCAGGTTCAAGTGAGCCTGTAATACTTTAGGGATATTCACTGATAATGTAATTGAATTTTACCACCTTTGTGGCTCAAAGCAAGGCTATGGACTGAGCAAAAGCTCAGGAAATCTCACAAGGTTGTGTATGTGTGTCGTGCCCACTGAAATATCACACAGGACAAGCTGAACGTTACTCTGAATGTCACCAAGAAGGTATTGTTCACCCTTATTATTCTGTCATTTGTTTTTCTCCTTTGATGGGTACACCGAAAATACCCATCGTTGCAGTATCTAGAGCTCCTTACAGATATTATCAGACAGGAAAGATGGTTTGACTGTGAGCTGTCAGAAGCAAGCTGTCTGTGCATAGATACTGTACTTATCCAGCACATACTTCTACAGCAGACAGCTAGAATTATCTGAAGAATATGACAAATGAAGGCGTGATGGGTTTCCCTAACTAGGAAGATGATTTCCTTCAGACATGATCTCTGCACTGTACTCTGACAGTTGCAAGCTTAAGGTTGATCTCCAGGAGAAGCCAGATCTGAAATATGAGAGCCTTTCACAGTGGCAGCTAAAGCCCCTGGAAGGGGCTTCCTAGGAAGGTGAGTGTCCTCTTCAGCCACAGCTGTCACTCCAGCTCTTAGGGAAAGTGGTGGGCAAGCCAGTTGTCCATCACAGCATATATGACCTAATTTTTGGAAGTGCTGTGGACCTTTATTGACATGAACCTAGACTTGCAAATAATCAGAAGAAAAAGGAATTTCCTTTCTCCTTAACATGAGAGAGGAAGCCATCCTTTTACAATTAAAATAATCATGAGCATATGTCTGACTGCTTGCATAAGGCAGTAAAATTATATCCACAGTTCTATTTCATTCTCATTTGCTTTGGGAAATGTGATACTGAAATAGTGCCGTGGCCTTTCCCAGTGATAATTTCCCTGTTCTATTATAGGAGGGACAGAACAACAGCAGCACAGGTTTCCAAGAGGGCTTTTACATATAGTGAGAAGGATGCATACCCTTCTTTCTAGCGATTTTTATCTCTGTTTGGTTCAGCCGTTCATTGTTCCAGATGTCACTGGAAGTCCCAATAAAAGACCTATTTTATATATGCACCAGAGTTTTTCTGTAATTTGCCAGTCCCTCACTGAGCCCCTGGATTTATGCTCTGTCTTCTCTGCCTCTCCTTGATGTCTGTCTTCTTCTTCCTATCATTTTGTTCAAGCTACCATATACCTACTTCCACAGCTTTCTGCCCCCTACAATACTGCTTTGATTCATCAGTTTCTGCTTCAGCTTTCAGTCTGCCATTGATCAGCAGAAGCATTTGGGAACTACAAAATCTGTCCCATTCCTCCAGTTTGATACTGATCAAACTTAACAGACAGGTCTTAGAGCCCCATTTGCCCAGCTGGCTCAAAACTCTGTGGAGATGAGGTCAGGCACTACATCTCAGTAAGTAGTAGGGAATATGGCAGCCAGGAGAATAACCCTTTGTAGTCTTGGTTTCCAATTCTCTTCCAGACACTTTAGATCTGGATCAGCTTTCATCACACTCCTGGGCTATAAAGGCTGTATCTCTGTGAGGAGATGCAAAGCCATAAGTAACCGTTCCAGGTACTACTGGTGCAGTGTTGGGATGGAAGGGCACTGGCCACATCTATACTTAGCTGACCCTCTGAGAATCTGAGGGGCTCCCAAAAGCCCTCCCAGACAGCCTGGGACTTCTTGTTCACACTTTACTAAGAAGCATCTGCCCTTGCAGTCCATGATAACAGGAGCCTGCTGGGAAGCATCTCACTCTATTTCTCTGCTTTGATATCAGTCACTTGATGTCATCCAAGGCCCCTGGGATAGATGGAGACTCCCAGTGCAAGTCTGGATGACTGCAACCAACTCGCTGTGTGCTGGCATGTGCTTCAAGGCACAGAGCACCACCTGCATATCCTCCCACCCTAGCTTTGACTCTCCTGCTACCAGCTATGGAGGTACTCAGCACAAAACCACAAAGCTCAAAGGCATGACTAGATATTGCTTCCTGGCTGTTGCGTAGGGCTCTGTTTTTTTGTGTTCTGCCAAAGTCTAGGAAACACCACTTTACTTCAGTTCTACTGTGCAGCGGCAAGACAGCCCCCCTTGCTGCCTGATCTGATATTGCCAGATTTTACTACCCACCTGCTACACACATGTGCACGCATAGTCCCTCTAAACTTCTAATAAAATGTGATGGATTAACATTTAAATGTCAATACAAAAGCCTCTGTTGACCTGTACTTACACTGATAAATGTTTCCAAGAAACCTAAAGCTCCAGCTCACTGAAGATCGAGCCTACCCTCTGATGAGTGATTTCTGATGCTGTACCATGTCTTCTTTGGACGAACACCTTTGGATAGTGTCCCTGTGGCTCAGGTGGAGAGTAGGACTGCACCCGCTCCCTCTTTGAGGAACCAGAAATGAAAGAGGTTGTTCAGAGAGCATAGAGAGAAAAGCTGAGTGCTTCTAAATTTGTCAGGGATGACACAGAATCATAGAATCATAGAACTGTTCTGGTTGGAAGAGACCTTCAAGACATATTTCAGGATAGTTGAAAAATAAGGGTTCTAATGGTGGTAGAAAAAAGGTACCTGAATGGCAAGTTTAGTGCATTCTACTGAGTAATTATCTTGCTTCAGTCTTATGGGGCTAAAGCAGGAAGGGGTCCTCTGATGCCTGTTTCATGGGATGTGTTGACATTGTGTGAAGACCCAGTGCTTTCTGGTCACCAATGTCTGAAAATTCCCCCAGAAAATCCACAAAATTTTGGTATCTTCTTTTGTATCTGTTAATCTTTCTAGATCACCATGTTATCTTCTGGCTTCCCCATTTCAGAACGGGACATAGCAGAGCTGGGAGAGTTTCAGAGAAAGACAATGAGGATGTATGGCAAACCTTACATACAAGGGAAGACCAAGTCATGCAGCACTCTGCAGCCTAGAAATGAAACACTCAATGGTACTGTAAGGTAGCAAGTGCTGCAAAGATGGTAGACACACTGACAGTTACCTGTCTTTTCTGAAATGAGAACCTTGAGCACCAAATAAAGCTAGTAGCTAGCTGGTTAAAAACAAAGGGGGGAGTCTCTCTCCAAACACACAATTGAACTGGGGAACTCCTTGCCACAAGATTTGCTATCACCTTAGGTACATTCAGAAAGTGTTTGGACAAGCTGATGGATAAAAAAAATCAGGTGCACAGAAATGAGTCCTAGTTCAGGATGTCCATGAGTTGGAAGCAGAGCTGGAAGTATAGTCAGAGGAAATATTATATGTACTTTCTCTATTCTGACATGCTTCTTTAGGCATCCACTTTTGGCCAACAACAGAGACTGAGCCACTGAAAACATTGCTCTACCCCAGTACTGTTGCTTTTATACTCATATGTCATATATGGGCCTACCTAAATGGAGACCAGCAGCTGTCAGTCTCCCCCCCACCATCTTTCACCACATCAGGCAACCTGTGAGAAAGAACCTGTTAGAGCTGAGAGCACCATTTTCAGAAGAGCATTTTAAAGACAAGGCAGTAAGGAGCACACCTCACATTCACAGAAACAAGCTGAAGGCAATGGCTACATGGCATAATGCAAAGCAGCGTGGGGAAACCAAAACTATCTCTTAACATAGGGCTCACATATAGGAAGAGACATAACTAGGCAGCACAGAGCAAGCCCTTGCAGAGATCACTTTCCACCTGCATAAGCCTTTTTTAAAAAATTTAAAAAAAAAAAAAAAGCTTGTTTTTGCTGGAAAGGAGGAAGATAATCATCCATATCACAGTAAAGCACATGCTTTCAATTGGACCAGCTTTAGTTACAGCTCCATGGGAGAAAACAAGAGCTGGAAGCATACTGAAAGAAATCTACAGCTTGAAGGAAGAATCCCTGCAGCTAGGAAAGCCAGCCTGTGATAAAACCCTTGGGTGTCCCATGTTTTGGTACTTCCGAGGGGCTGGAAGGAGACTGGATCAATAGTGTTTGCATCATGTTTGCATTGTATTAATTTCATGTGTCTGTCTTTCTCTAGTGGCCTGTCTGAGCCAAATATAGGAATTCTCCCCCTCACTTTTCATACCTTAATTATCTGTAGGATGAGAGAAGAATTAATGCTGCCTGTAACTAGTGACTTGATGCAGGCAGAACATGTTGGCATTCCTACTGGCACCAAATTTTGTTACCTGGCTGGTGCGTTTTCCACACATGCACTCAAGGTTAAACTGATCTCTAGACTCAGGAGTGGGGAATGTCTTCCACTAGTCAAACTGCCTAGAACCACTCAGTGTGGGGGTGCTGTGGTTCTTCCCTGTAAGTTTTATTTTAGCGTTCTTGTTTTTCGTTTAGTGGTTATTTGTTGTTTTTTTTGTTTTGTTTTTTAAAAAAGCCCTACTATATTAGCAATCTAGCATATTCATGGTGGTGACCTGTCTCCCTGTCCTCTTCCATTTTAGTAAGCTTTTGGTCTTGCAATAGGTTGTAAGTTTGTTGTAAGGGTATAGGGATTTATACCATTCTGAGCAGTGCAGATATTCTGTATAACCTCCCCAAGTAGATCTCTAAGGCATGGTGGTCCTTTCCAAGGTGTGTGTTGCTGGGAGCACAGGCACTGTTCTCACATCCAGCCTCTTTGTGTCACTGCAGAGGCACAGTGATGGCATGCAATGGAGAAGCCTGCGGTATGCTTGTTGTGCTGGTTCAGCCATCATCATTTTATGCTGCCATCAGTTGCCTGATCACACAGGCCAACGCTGAACTCAG
>JAVSBS010027758.1:10489-46290 GCA_033124195.1 Coracias cyanogaster
AGCCAATAGGAAAAACAAAACATTCTGCTAGGTTGTGACTCATTCACAGGTCAACTCCAACTTGGGGCCCACAACTTGGGCCCCAGCACTTCAATGCTGCAGCACCTATGTTTTGAGGACTTGTGGATTTATGCTGTGAGGGGAGAGATTAGGTTTCTGGGTGTGTCCTGAACTTGTCCTTCAGAACAGAACAGAAAAGTTTTGGTTTGCATCCAGATTGCCTAAAGATTTCACACTCAGTTCCTTCCTTATTCTTCTTGTCCAACATGGAAACTAGCAGATACTCACACGCCTCCATCTCTTCCAAAGGTCTCAGCATAACTCATAACTCTATTGTATTTACTTGCAAGGTTCAGAGTGGAGAAATTAATCTGTGAAGCTAAGTGCTAGCAAAGGAAAAGATCTTTCCTTCAAGCTTTTGTCTCACATCCTTGGTATCTACAGAGGTCCTGTCTGCATGCTGAATGTCAGTCCTGCCTTGGCATAACTAGAATTGGAGACATCCTGACCTAAATATGGCTGAAATGGGCACATACTGTAGTGCATGCCCAGGGTATGAGACTGCCCATTCCTAACAGCTCTCACCATCTGCTGTCAGCAGTGAGGGCTACCCGACACCCTTTGTCTCTTATTTATGTGCAGCAGGTCAGTATAAAATGCTCTGTGTTCCCACATTTTCTCATTTGTGACTCAAGGCTCCAAACCTTCTTCTCTATTGAGTAAGATGGCCATAACCAGAAATGGAAAAAAGAGAGCTCTTTTTATAACTGCAAGGTCCAAGTCTTCGTCCCCATTTGCTGAGTAGAGAGGCAGTGTATACTAACTTTGTAATTACTTCTAAACAATCACAAATGTCATTCCCAGAGCTGTATTTGGCATCCACCTCCTGCTCCTTTTCAGCCACTGGACTTTCCTCCCTTCCCTTTGATTTTTCTATTATCTCCAACTTATTGTGCTTTCTCTGGCCACTTCTTCAATTGAAGGCTGTGACTTTGCTTCCCAAGATTCAAACAGGCTGCCACCTTTCATCAATAACAATTTCCCTTTTTTCCCCTTCAAAAAGAAGTATCTGTCTGGCAGACAAAGGAAAGCACCTCTCATATAAAAGTGGAGCAGAACTAATGTATTTACTTATTTGCCTATTTTATTATTCCTTGGAGATGTATTAGTTTAACAGGTTTATTTATGGTACGTGAAAAGTTAAATATTCCTTTGTCCTTGGGATTTACATAAACTGGTGCAGTGTGAGATTCTGGGGGTTTTAATGAGGTATTTGTCAAAATACTCTCCCCAATAGATTTTTTTTTTAATACTTTTGAGACCATAAAGGATCATTTTACTACAATAGTCTGCTTATATCAAAGCCTGTTTGAGTGGCTTGTAATATCCTGTGGATGTATTCCCTCTAGATGTCTGACTTCCCTTTCGGAGTAGGGAGAGATGAGAGGAGCAGAGCCTGGAGGATCCCTTGCAGACCCTTCCCTGAGCCAGGACAGAGCAGGGCAGCAGGAGCCTCATGCATCCCACCTGGGTCCTTGTGGCCACATCAGGGATGCTACAGAGACTACTCCTCATGCCAGGAGTTGAGACACACAACAGGGTTCACCCAAGCTATTGGCGTAAAATCCTTCAAACCAAGGCGTCTCCTCCCCCTGGCTCTCTGCCTTAGCAGAGCGAGGAGGAGCAGCTTAACATCACAAGAGATCTGGAAGAAAATGGTGGTGTCTTGTGGTGTTGCTCTGAGGAAAGAGTGGCTAACATATGATGTCCTGGTCTGTCAGCATCCAGGGCAACACTTATCTTTACCATAAAGATATTGTCCACAAGAGCTGGACTTTGCCATAAAAGCTTTCCATAGGAGCTGGGTCAAACCCACCACTTCCATAGATTTCAAGGTTGGCCCCAGGAGGCACAGTACCCTTCTTGAACTAGAGTGGTAATGACACCCTAGTCAGACAAGACACAGGCTCCAGGTGGGGCTGGGTAGACCACCTGTCCCTGTCCAGGTCCAGGAAGACACATCACACTTGCCCGAGCAGGGAGAGCCCCAGTCTCCCTTGACACCCACAAACACATCCTGAAGCCTGGGTCTCACCAGGCCATGGCCAGCAGCAGATCCCAAGGGGAGGGTTAGCTGCTGCTGGGACACCGACAAGGATGGAGAAGCAAGAGGAAGTTTGGTCCAGGTATAGGGAGTAGACTCTGTCCTGAGACTGCAGCCAAAAGGGAGAGGAAAATGGAGGAAAAATGGGGGTGGGTTATGTAAGTGGTGCCGAACCCTCTATTTAAGGACACTGATGGAGACAGAGAGAAGGAGACAATTATGCAATAGCATTCTTTACAGGTCTGACAAAATCCTTTGCAACTTCCACATGTCCTTTATTGTGCAAAGTAGGCCAGATGGGGAGTGAAAATTACAGCTAGATAGGGATACCTTAATTAATTCATTTTTACTTCAGTAAATCTTTTGCAAATTAGAAAACACTAAAAGTACCTTAAAAAAAACCAAACAAACAAACACAAAAACCAAACCAACAACAAAAACGAAACCAAACAACAAAACCCACAAAAAACCAACCAGTCCAAAAAGCTGCACCAGAAAAGAAACTAATCCCTAATTATCAACTTAGTGGAGTGAATCAATATTTACCTCAAAACATGATAACAAATATATATAAACACATCCTCATTCTTTCTCAGTCTGTGTGGGTGTTGATCTACAGTGCACTAGCCACAGCCTGGGTAGTACTTCACTCCTGTTGATCCCAGGAAGAGATAATGCAGGCTTGGCTTGCACCAGAAGTCAGTCCTGAATCGTATCAAATCCCCATGCATTGGTGACTGCTACAGAAGCATTAGGTACACACAAATTGAAGTGCAATACCTGAAGGCATGCAGAAAAAGGTAATGTGGGCAAGAGACGTGGTTGGGACAACTAGTTCCTTTTCAGGTCTTTTTTCACATTGGCATGTAGAGAAATCACCATACAGGATGCTGATTGTGTCAGGGCTGTGCTGACATCCTTTCTTCGGCATGGTTTCTTTGTCTTGTGTCTACGCGTTCCTTTCTAGCAAACTGATCAAGAGCCCACGGAAGATGGTCAGTCTTTCCATTGAGCTCTAATGGGGTTTTGATCAAGACCTACAAGGTCAATTCTATAAAGTTTTAACTAATTTTGCATTCCCTCAGTTCTCATTGAAATGCTAGCAGTCAACATCTCCAGAGTGCTTTATAGATTGGGGCTCTAGATGCACTAGGACATGCAATGAGTAATTTATTTGTTTTTCAGGTGACTTTTCCAAGGTCAACTGAATCATATGCGATTGGATGGACAAGAAAGGCCATCTCTATGGACACAAATGCTTCCTTATCTTAACGTTGGCAAGAGAAGTAGGATCGATCAGCAATGTCACATATAGTGATAACAAAAAAAAAAAAAAAATCAGGTGCAACATTATAGAGTCAGATTTCTATTTACTGTAGGGCTGTTACCACTCTTAAAATATTCATTCCTTTTTTTAATAGGTTATCTGTTAAGCTAAAAAAAGAAAAATAAAAAGAGTGCAATTCTCCAAAACTAAATAAACGCTTTTGCTGAATGGAAGCTTTAAATTTCAGAGTACATAGCCAGCTTTAAAAGCTGAAGTGTACCCATTCATTATTTATAACCACTTATAAATTTTAAGTAATCTGCTAAGAGCTGTTACCTAACACTTGCTTTTCAGTGTCCAAATCATACTTGCTGCATGTACTCACTTAGTGAGATTTTCAGTGAGGCAAAGGAATGAACCTTCCCTCTTGGTGGGCTGAGGTCTTCCAAGTATCCAGGCTCCCACTGGCAATCCCTCCAATGGAGGTACAGTGCTTCTTACAACACTCACACCCCTCCCATCTGGAGGGGATGCAATCAGAAAGCAAGACAGATCTAAGCTATCCCCTATGTCACCGCTTTAATCAAAGGAGGTGAATAAAGCATCTTTTGAGAGTCATGCACTCCACCCTAGGAGGAATGGGGTGAATTAGTTGGGGTGGGGAGTGGGGGCTCTCCCATCTCTTCATGTTGATTGTAGGATGTGGTAAACCGACCCACTATTTTAAAGCCTAGACAGCTCATTTATTTTACCCTCAGCTTTTTAGGAAAGATTTGTCCAATTACAGTCCAGTCTAAGTGATATTCTTAGCAAAGACCAGTGTAAATGGACTACAGTACACAGGGCCTCCAAAAATCTGTATGGTAGGGATGGGTTACCAGCATAGCATTCACAGATACTAAAGCTCCCAGGCCTCTCTGCTTCACCCCGGTAAACATGCAAACTGCACTGATTGAGACAAGAGATTGCAGCCCTGGACTTGGGCTTTTGCACATTCTTCCAGTCTTCTTCACATTTTTAAATGCTTTCTGTCAGTACTCGTCAAATCCCATGGGCTGCCATTTAGTCTCTGAGGGAGTGCAAATGCAAAGTCACTCAGACTCCCAGGGAGCTGCACTGCCTTCCTCGGCTGAAGGCCAGCATTGACATTCCCAGATATGCCTTCTTTGCTCATGGGGAAAGGTGAGAGCCATGTCTTGTGCAGGGTGCAGTAAAACGGTACCTCAGGTGATTAAAAAAAGACATAGTGCGAAAAAGAAGTTATGATCATGGATATCTTCATATCTTCTCAGCTGCATTTCTGCACACGGCCTGAAAGACTGAAAGACTTGACTGCAAGAAAGCAGAGCTGTGGCCATATGAACAACTGTGCTGGATTAGAGAAAAGGTTCAGTTGTGAGGCATTTAGAATGCAAGAAGATAAAAGCAGTGCCTAGGAGTTAGCTACTTCCATCCTCTTATCCTCCTCGGTTGCCCATTTAATTCTCAGAAATACAATGTTATATCCAAAACTAAGTTCAGGAAATGAAGATAATCTCTCTCTTTCTCTCTCTCATGTGTGCGCTCTCTGCCGTTTCTTTTTGCCTTGGTCAAAAATGTAAAAGCAAGCTTGAACTGCTGAGGAGAGAAGCAGCTGCACTGATGTCAGAGCTTCTCTGAGGACATTTCCCAACAGGCCTGGAAAAGGATTGCACTGTAGCTGGTAACAGTAGGGGATGTTGATTTTCAAATCCCTTTTATTCAGCATTTGTGTCAGCGTTTTCATGCATATTACTTCTGGGCTGACCCAAACATAAATCTGTTTTTACTGGTCTTCACACTAGCATGCATGAAACAAACATTAGGAGAGATGGCATTGGCACCAGATGATAGCAATCCATTTATATAGCTTTGGGAGGCAAACAGGAGGCAGGGAGCAGTGGAGTCTGACATACGGACCTGGTAAGGCTGCTGCTGAAAGCCTGTGCATGGTGCAGTGTCTGGCTGCTGACTATGAGGTGGAGTGTGTGACAGCCAGTGTGTCAGAAGCAGTTATAGGTACTGGAGTTTCAGTCTCAGAAACCAGGGGAGGTCCATTATCCACTGGTGAAGCAAACTTTATTTCATGCCAGGTTTGTCATCTGCATCTACATCCAAAGCCAGATAAGTGATGTGTTTTTTTCATTTTTCAGTCACTGCCTCAAACCAGCCCCGCAGGAAGTAGGTCTCAGCTTTTTTCTTTTATCATTTTGATGGTGGATGACTTCTGTATTTAAAATACATGGATGTCCTAGCTCCTCAAAGGCAGGAAGGATCACCAGCAAAGCAGGGAACATGGAAGAATGTATGTTTCTCTGTCGTGCAAAATCCACTGTGCTGAACAAACGTTGCTTGATAATATAGATATAACTTTACTGTGAAAGCTTAGGTCCACATGAACATGAACTCTGCATTAGGACTCATGCTAAAGAACAAACATTTCATATGTGCCTGTAACTGCAGTGGCTGGACTTCCTCATTTCATGCAGCAAAGCTACTGCAAACAAGACATTGTACCAGATTCTGCAGCAGATTCCATATCCCTAATGACACTGGAGGGCTGAGAAACTGGTGTTTATCAACAACATCCCTTGTGTTATATTAATGACATGTACCAGAAGCAATGAAGGAAGATAGTCATCTTGGTCCCATCTGGGTCCTGTGCAGAAAATGATGGTGCTTTTGAGGAGAAACACTTGGCTCTCCAGGCAACCTTTTTTTTTTTCCCCCTAAATATGCCACAGAGTCAAGCCCTGGTTGCTTTCTAATTCTTCTCAAATTCTTTGGGGAATGCCCTGGTGAAGAATCAATGTATATTGTAAAAAACATTGCCTTGACATGGAAAGGACAGTGTTTTCCTCCACAGCTGACCTGAGCATGTGAAAGTGGAAAGACCATACCTCTATTCTTTAGTGAGATAAGAGTTTGTATATTGAGAGAAAATGCTTGAGATGCAGCATATAAACCCACAGGTCTCACTCAGCTTGTCTAGGGGACCAATGCAAAGCCTTCTATTTGAATCTCAATGACTTCATAACTCCAGGAACTTTGAAAAGAGATGATACAACAGGATGCTAGGGCATCCCTAGAGATACCTTCAGTGCTATGAACAACACCGAAGTACTCCATTAAGCTAAGGACAGGACAACATCAAGCAGCTGGCAGTTTCTTTGCTCAGCCTCTGCCTGCGATAAACAGAACACTGACCCCTTAGAGGTGTGATGGTTGTCATTTAAGTTTCTTTTTTCCAATGGCAGTGTTGGAGGCTTTCTGCAGAGTAGTGCCACTGCCACATGCCTAACAGTAAACAAGTACCTCATAATTCAGAATGCATTTTTAAAAGCAGCCAGGTTTAACACTAGACATGCCTGTCTCTTGGTGTCAGTGGCTGCAGAAACTGGCCCATCTTAGCACATTGAGCCAACAGATTTGTATGTAACAATATTTTATTAGCTTATTTAAGTGAGTTTCTGTGGTGAGGATGCAGCACAATCTTCCCAGAACTCTTTTTTCAGCCAAATCAGCAGTTTAGCTTCTCAAGTCCACAAGTTGAGCACAGAGCCCTACCCTTCACTAACTGAACAGATTCTCCGTCATCTTATGCTCAGAAAGATTAATCATTCCAGCACAGCTATGCCACATCTTCTGGGCACAAGCTTGCCTTAGCACTCACAAATGGCATCTCTGGACAAATACAGGCCCCCAGGCTACCTGTACAGGTTGGCCAGCATCCCGTCAGCATCAGTCTTCCCAGAGAAGGGTACTCTCTGTGCACAAAAACGTTCACAAACACCTCTGTGTGGCTAATTCTCTTGTCCCACTACATGTCCTTTTACTGTCCTGTAGTTAAACATGAGTTAAACACAATTCCCAATAACTATGTTTGGGGTTTGTCCTCTTTAGCATTCCCACCTCAGAGTTCTTGCAGTGCGAGGCAGGAAAATTTCCTAACCTAATGCTTGTGCTTGGCCCACCCTTGTTTCCATCCCTTCCTCCCTCCCTCTGGAACAAGTGAATTGGCCATTCCTGGGGAAGAGCAAGCAAAAACTATCTTACCATGACCCATCACAAAACAGAAAGGAGGGAAAAAGGATTTCCCTTATCTTCTGATTTTGCTTTTCAAAAATAATGTGCAATGTTCTCTCTCTCCTCAGAGATTCAGCAGAAGGTCAGGGAACCAAACAATCTAAGCGTACATGTAGTCTGATGGTCCTGCTCATCTCCCCTCACAGGCTGTGGATGGCACTGGGGGAAACCTCTGGGCATTGTATGTTTTCCCTCTTGTGTTGCCCTCTGGCTGAAAAATCAGAAGAGCATAATACCAACCTGCTGGGATTTGGCTTTTGCCTGGGTTTTTTTCTCCTCAAAGACATTAAAAGGTCCTCACAGTGTATTTTGTGCCCTTCCATGATATTCTAGTTATGGGATTTCTTACTCTAGGAAATTGCCCAGCATCCCAAGCAAAGCTGCTTTATGGCAGAGTTGGGCAGGTCTGGATTTCAACAGTTAAATGTAACTGCTGGTGGGTTGATAGTAGGAAACTTCAAACTCTCTGTATGGAAAATAAATGACTCAGATGTACATCACATGCCACAAATCTTATTATGCTTTTCTGGCTTCTTAACACTGAAGCTTCATCAGACTATTGAAACTGCCACTTTCCAGTAACTTAATTGGTCAACAAGATCAGGTGGTATTTCTCTCACTTATGAATTTTTCTCTTCCTTGCACAATAAATATATTCACTGTTTGAGACACATTTGCACTGAGACTTCAAGACCAATTTGTTTTAAAGAACTGAGCTAGATTCTGAGAGAGTTCAGATTCAGGGTGACAAGCTGCATTCAGACCCCGCAGCAGACACCCTTCAGAAAAAGAAACACAGCAGTGCTGTAGTGCCATGACTGGGTTTGGTTGCTCCAAAAGCAGGCTGCTGGCAAAAGGGTCACCCTTAGCCATTTTTTTCCCCTACTCCATCCCTTGTTCTGTCACTATTATTCATGGGGCACATGGATCCAACAGGGATGACCCAGTTGAAAATCAACCCAACCAAACACAAAAGCTGGGTGCATGGCTACACAGACACTTCCACTGGCACAGGGAGTGCTGGGAACATGCTGCCTAGGTGGAGCAGAGGGAGGGCTTCCAGCTTCCACTTTGGTCAGCTCCACCAATTAGGAAACCACAGCCTGATGGGAAACCTCCCAAAGAACCTAATAGGAAATGCTGTGGGAAACCACCCGAATGAACTAATAGGAAATGCTGTGATTAAAGGCCTTTCACTGGGCTGTAGCACCAAAGTGTAAAGAGGAAAGGAGGGCTTTTATTAAAGGCATAAAAGCACATCTCAGAGTACCGTCTGCTCCCTTCCCTACATGAGAAGGAAATCTGGGTGCTTCACACCATAGTGAATATCCTAAGTATTGGGTACATTTGCCTGTCAGAGTAATGGCACCACCTCTTTCAGGGCACTGCGTTAGCTCTGTGTGATTTAGACATACCTGTCAGGTCAGGACCCACCAAGGAGGCAGGTCTTCTCCTTAATCATTTGCAATCCCAGTCAAGGGCCAAGGCTTAAAAGAGGCATTGAACAGCTCAATGTGCTTGACTTTCTGTACTGAGCAGCAGTGGTTTGGTGCTTTATTGGTAGCCTGTGTGACTAAGGTGAGTGCAAGGTTAGCAAAAAACATCTGTGGGACTTGAGTAGTGGGTTTAGGATGGAAAGTCCACTTTGTGAATATTGTTTACTCTGCTGAGGTTTGTTTTTTTGTTAAACTCTCTTTGAGGATTTTTAATACTGGAAATGTTTAGCTACTATCTGTAGTATCTACGAAGTGAAGATTCATATGATACCTGCCTGGCAAGATATAAAATCTTCACATTTTCCCACTTATAATGCTGGTGCTGGCACATATGTGCACTTAAGTTTGTTTTTCCATCTAGGAAGGGGGTGGAAATCAATTCTTGATTAAACAAGAAACATATCTAACTTGGTTAGTATTGGATTTCTGGGTTTCCTTTCCTAGCTGACTCTTATTTTCTGTTTCCTGTGTCTTAGTGAAATATCAATCTTCTTGCAATGGAATGCATGAATCTTTCTTCAGTGAAAAATTAATAACCTTCTGTTAATCAAAACAGAAACAAAAATACCTCTTCTAATATTAATGTTTGTAATCTACCTTTAAAAATACATCTGTGCCCTCCCACATACACCTCCTCTTGGTTCTAAATTAAATGCTGGTGCTAACAGTGCCATCTCTTGCATGAAGCCTAAAATGGAGTTTCTGACCATTTATAGTCACTGTGATTCCTGTAGCACTCTCATAAAGCACTGATACTACAAAATCTGATGGCTAGCTACACTTTTGCTTGCCTTCAACTGCATGTGAAGTTATTTGTCAGCCTTTATCTTAAGTTTTGTAGCATTAAACATTATTGTGTTCTGCAGCAGAAGTATCTGTGCTGTAAGGTGAACAATATGGCTTCCTATAGAACTTCAAGGAGACTTTTGGGGTGGAGGAAATGGCACTGTATAAACAACAACTGTTTACTACAAATATCTTCTGGAAAATAAAAGAGGCGTTGCTGCTTGCAACTGATGAACCTCCATAAAAACAAAGATCCTATTTTTATGCAAACTTGTGCAATTATAATGAAAGGTGAAAACAATCTGTAAGGAAATGTTACTAAATAGGGGAGTACATTGGGCTGATGAGTTAGACGCTGGGAGTACTCAGGGAGAGAATAGCTGCCTCTTTTAAGTGTGCTTAAGCAATAAGCCATTGATGTCCTTTTTGTCTGCATGTATTAGCTAATAACACAAGATGTCAATATTGAAATTGGCAGTAGAAACTAATGGCCAAGCCTGTGCTTTAGTCACCAGACCATGTGGCTCACTGCTGTGCAGAGCAGGATCCCATAAGGATGTGGGTGCTGCAGTGCTTAGCTCTCATGGCCCGCAGCATAGAGCCTGACTCCTGGCTTAGGTTTAGGCTCCCCTCCTCTGAGGGGAAGCAAGTGGCACAGAAAAAGACCTGCAGAAACCCCTCATTAACTAAGGGCACAGATCAGGGTCAGCAGGCAACTGCCAAAACATAGGCAACTGGGAGGTGCTGGAGTGAGCAAGTCCTCACCCCTGCCCACACAGTCATTACACAAAGCAAGGCCCATCTGCTTGTCTAGGACTTGCTGCTCTAAGAGTGGTATTTGACTATATGGGAATACCAGCAGGGATACCATGTTGTGGAGGCTCCTCCTGGGGCAGCTTGTTGCTGCCTCTATAGTGAGCATGTACCTTCTGTACATGTGTTGGCTTAAGGGCTGGGCTGGTTTGTCTCAGGTCAGGGAACAAAAAAAAAAACCATCAGGAGGAGGGACAGAAACGCAATTTGAAAAATGCATTTAAAAGAAATGCAAACAATTCCCCCATGGTCCCACAGAAGACAGTCCCTTGATTTTTACTGAGGGACAAATAAGTTGTGACAGAGGGCAGGATCCATCTTACATGTGCATTGCTGTCAGATCCTCTGCTGATCACAGGCATGTTGCTGTGTCTGTCAAAGGAGTAAGCAAGCAACCATTCTTCCCCTTTAATGCATCCAAAGAGGGTTCTCTTGAGAAGAATAGCCCCATGGCCACGGTGTTGTGTGTGACATTGGAGAATCCAGGCTCTAAGAGTACACACCCATTACTTCAGCTCCAGTCTGGGTGAGGCAGGAGCTCAGAGCAGAGGTGCTCCCATCAGACACACCGGAAAGCAAAGCTAAGCTTGGAAACCCATTCTGTGCAGGCTCAAGTGTCCTCTACATAGGGATGCAGTTGTGTGGTGTTCTCATTTCTCATCCCTTCTGTGGACAAGGCAATGGGATGGACTTGTCATTGGAAGGGTTTATTTTGTCCACAGTTTTGTACAAGCAGCACTGTGAACATCCTAATTTTGGGAAACTGGACTAAAGGGAACCATGAACTTCTTGAGGGAAGAGGCCTACAGTCCTGGTGATTGGGGGGTTGGCTGTATGATGGGAAAGGAGATTAAGGGGTATTGAATTGCATTTTTAGACCTTCAATACACTTCTGCCTAATTGCCACTATAGATGTTCTAGCCTATTACTGGATCTGTCTAATCCCAAGTCTCTGCATTTCAACCCTTCTGGCAAGTGTTTTACTGCTGTTCTGTGTTCTGCCAAAAGCTTATCGGATATTAATGTGCCTTCCTGTGGCTTGAATGAACCAGGTCCCTTTAGCACTTTTAAGAAACACAGGAAAACCACTGATCCCATTTGCTTTCAACACCAAACATCTTTGCTTCCTACTGAAGTAAGTCTGAGAGCTGCAAATCCTCACATTTTTCTCAATGCTTCACAGAAGACAGGTGTATCAGATGACCACCACTCTGGCCATTGCCACAATCAGTACAAAAGGTAATTATTGGGTGTGGTGTGCCTTGTCCATCTTTATGCTAAAATCAGTCAGGATCAGAGCTTTAGGTAAAGACAAACAGCTGAGTGTACAGTCTTCCCTCCCCCAGGAATACAGAATACATCCAGTGTCCTCTGTGGCCCTGACAGGCACAGGCTGTGGAAATGGCATTATTCTGCTCGTACTTGGCTTCTCATGAGACCAAGCTGTGAATGCTCCTGGCTGCTTTTCAGTCAGCAGTCACTTCTTCAATGGGTCTGGTCAATAGATAAAACCAAGCTTTTGCTAAACTCTCATTTCATGGTTTCCAGTTCAGTTCTAGGTTTGTTACACAGTGACTGCAGTTGTCCCAGAGAGATTTTTCTATTCATACTTGAAACCAGCATCCAATGTCGCTGTGACAGTGAAGCTGAGAGCCAACTCTGTTACACTAAATAAAAGTGGAAGTGTAGCATGTACTCGCATCCTAGTACTTTATTACTATTAGAAGTGTGAGCATCTAGCTGTGGTGAAGGTGTCACAGTATGAGTTAGCAGAGTACAAACGGGTGCTTGGCCTTTGGACATGCAGTGTCCTGGTGGCTAGGACATTTCTATCCGTAATACCTTTTCACTACTCTTTGGATCCCTCCAGCTGTCTAGCTTTTACTACCATGGGCAT
This sequence comes from Coracias cyanogaster, assembly GCA_033124195.1. Classification (NCBI taxonomy): domain Eukaryota; kingdom Metazoa; phylum Chordata; class Aves; order Coraciiformes; family Coraciidae; genus Coracias; species Coracias cyanogaster. The sequence goes on from JAVSBS010027758.1 coordinate 22,957, forward strand.
GGTGGTATAAATTCTGCTAATCTCAAATTTATCAACTAGATGCTGTCCCTAATGACAGTGGGGGACAGTGTCCCCAATAGAGTCTGCTAAATAACAACATTGTTGGCTCTCACTTGTGTATTTTCAGGGCCCAAATCCTTCTCTGTGGCTTACAGAAGGATTAGACTGAGTCAGAGAGATGACTTGGTGAACTGTGCAGCGTTTGAATGTATTGGTGCACAGGAGCTCAGCTTGATTTTCTTTTTTTAAAAAATTGTTCTATTCAAAATGGTGAAAGCACTTGCAAACTTAAATAGAGCAGTACTCAAACTGAAGAATATGAACCTCTAGCAATCCTCAATTTTCTTCTGTCTGCTAGAATAAATACTCATACGTAGCTTAAAAGGATCTCAAGGCATTATATGAAGGAGGTATTCCCATTTTTAAATAAGGCTGGCAGGACAGGTGTGAAATGGTGTGTGTCTGGTCAGTAGCAGAGCTAACAATAAGATCTCTTGCACAGTGATGCAATGTTCTAAGCACAGGATCAAACCCACCCTCATCTACTGCTGTAAACTCATCTTCAGTGAGCAACACGCATTCCAAAGGTTTGCAACAGTATAAATAATGTGCCATATTTGGACTGTAAATCAAGTGCCATTTCCTTGAAATTATTTCAAGCAAAAGCTTCTGCTTTTTTTCTAGCATAATCTAAAAGAGCTTTATTGATGTCCTGTCTACCATCTGTTTTACATATGAACCTTGTGACTCCTAGTCTTTCAAGCTTGTTAATTAGGCCAGTAAGAACTATACCACAGGAGCTCTGAAATGCAGCTCTGAAATTACATGCTAGTGGCACATCTCTGCCAGCACAGGCTGGTTCTCTCTTCCCAAATCTACAAGTGAGTGCTAGTTCCTTGTATGGGGAACTCTTCTGTGATCAGCGCCTTGCTTTGCTTAGCAGAGTGGAGCAGCAGTAGCTATTTGCATTTCCTCTTGCCTTCTCACCTGTTGCAGGAGGAACCTGGGCAAAGAGAGGCTTTTGTGTATTTTCTCCCTTGCTGCAGCATAACCTGGATTTTTCCAGCTGCACCATACCTCCATTGAGCTCATCAGGAGCTCAGCGGTCAAAGGCTGCCAGATGTACAGGTAGTATGAGCACCAGTGTGGGCTTCCGCAGGCATCCACTTCAGTGGATTATTTAGCTAGCAGTTTGGAGGACATGCAGTTCTAGGCAACAGAGGCCACTATTTGGTATGCAAGCCACTGCTAAATGCTGGAGTCTTCTATTTCCATTTACTGACTGCTCTTTCTGAAGTCCAGTTTTGATATTACTTATGCATAAACATAAAATAGGAACAAAAACGTAGAGCATCTGCCTCCCTTCCACCATCACCTTGTAGTGTAAAGCTATACACTCTGAAATGGAGATGCCCTTGCCTTTCCTGCTGTGCCATCACCTGGGGAGGGATGCTGGTTACCAGATCACTGCCACGCCTTCTTGCTGGTATTATGGCAGGCATGGGCAGCTGGGGATGGCAAACCAAGAACTGGCTTGGATTTTATTTATAGGCGTGTGATAAATTGTCCCCAGCAACTCCAAGGTGTAAATCAGTTGATATCTCTATAAACAGACACACAAAGTCTCAAAATGAATGTCTGTTCTAAAATGCCATCTGATAAAGCATGCGTTTTCCTAGAAAGATGTGTGGCCAGGCAGCTCCCTCCTCCTCTGCCTCCCCAGCTGAGGGAGAATGCTGCCCTCTCTTGGCTACTGAGACAACCTCTGTTTGCCACCAGAAACTACCCCACAGGGGCTATTATTTCTGGCCACCAAAAGGACACCACAGCACCCAGCCACAGGGGATGGAGATTTGCAGAAAGCCTGAGGCAAGTCATCAAGGTGTAATTCCAAGATCCTGAACGTTGTGGTCTAGGCAGGTCATCCAGTGTGGTGCATAGGGCTGCTGGTAGGGTGTGGTAACCAACAACCTGTGGTGTATTTGCATCCAGAGGCATCAGCGTAGATGTATTTAAACAGTAAATGCTATGAATTGTTTTTCTGGAAAAAAAGTCTACATGTCTTCCACTTTATACATGAATGGATGGGCTGAAATCTGAGCCCAGAGCCAGAGTGAAGGCTGTACCAGATCAGTTTTCCTCCTATAGGTGGGCACTAAGGCCAGGACCCAGATCTACTGGAAATGCTTGTGTTGTCTTTATAGACTGATTGTGCAGTGTCAGAGATGGGCTTATTTCCTGTGTCTTCCTCCAGTGTGTGTGAGAATGGGCTGAGTGCAGGTGTTAAAATGAACAGGAGATGCTGCTCTGCCATGTGTGTAAGTGCAGTGTTGAGGCTTCTCAGGGATTCATTACCAGGAAAGCAGTTCTACCTTCCACCTTTCAGCAGAGTCTAGCGTGACAGGACTTCTGTCATTCAGCCATTTGGGATCTGTTTAACACTACCATCAAATTTCCCTCCTAAATGATTGCCTTCTACAACTTTCCTGCCTTGCAAGGAGTAGAAGTCAATCAAGACTGTTTGAGCACTGCTTTGTTCTTTCCCACTTTTCTTCCTCTGAGCTGCTCTCAACCCTCATCATCCTTCCAACGTCAGATGAAGAGTGCAGTTCCCTTTAGAGTTGCTTTCTCTCCTAAAAGCACAGTTGCTAAATGAGCTGAAGCCTCAGTTTGGGATGAAGGGGAGCAGACTTGCACAGTGAGAGATCTGGTTAAAGCTAAATTTCTCACTATATGTGAGCAATGCTAATGAATCTGTCAGGAAGCCCCTGTGAGTGGACACAGCAAGCTCAAATATGAAACAAAGCTATTAAAATTACACCTCTCTCCCAACTTGCAGCTTGAGTTTTGCCTTGGTAAAGGTGTGCTGATTGAGCATTCTCAGCTTCTCACATAGTAAAACTATGCTTCACTTCATACTGTAAATCCATATGTGTTACTTGAAAGTTCCAAATTCATATTAATAAATCAAGGAAGCACCTTCTCTTCCAAAGAATCCCAAAGAGCAATATAGACAAGAGATCAAAGCTTATACAGGGGAAATAGCTGTAAAACTCACTGTTAAGCTCAGTCTGAATAACATTAAGAAATATATGACCCATAGCCCCTGTGCTGCAGAAACACAACTAGTCTTTGGGTTTGGTGCTAGTTCTGAGGGCTCAACAGCAAGAAGCAATAGTGGAAAACTGAACATGACAAAAGCTTTCCTAGAGGCCACAGCAGAAGGGACTCAAGGAGGCCTTCAAGTTTTCTACCTCGAAGACACAAAGGTTGGAAACTCAAAATTTGGAAGAATACCCTTGGAGTGACTGTCAATGCTTGTTAAGGCCTTGCTTTCTGATTGAGGTGATGGTGGTGGAGCAGTAGCTTAGCAATGATTCAGAAGGAACACTGCCATCTAGTGCACTTCGAGCAAGAATTTTCATAGGGCTTTGAAAATAATGTGATTTGGGTCTGTGCATGCAAAGGCTGGAGGCACTGCCAGGTAGAATGCACTGTATTTCTATACTGTGTAAAGAAACAGTGTTTTGATTTGCAAGTTGTCTTAAGTATGAAGAAGACAATGAGAAATGAACAACCCCCTTCTAACACTCCCATTTTGCGTGAGTAATCCTTTTAGCTGGAATCTGAGTTTGATCTACAAAATGGGTTTCCACAAGCTCTCTGGATGCAAGCCTGTTCTACACATTGCCTTAGCAATGTCCGATTTCTTACTAGCAGTGGATAACCTGTCAGGATGGGGGAACTCTTGCCTGTCTTGTGTGCCCACTCACACCTGGACTGTTCCATGCCCACAGACTCTCTCTGCGTGCTAGCAAGACAGATGGTTGTAAGGAAAACTCTATGAGCCTCTTCTTGGAGAGATGGCCTGATGGGCTCTAGTCAAGCCAGTAACAGAGCAGAAAGTGTCTGTAGCCCTCTCCCTGTTCAGATCCAACTTTCTTTTGTCCTAGCACACAAGCTTCCTGCATGGTGAGGCACAGTATGGAAAATGTCTGCATGTGGCACTGTATAGCAGGTATCTGCCCAGTGGAAGCAGACAGCTCTGCAATACACAGCTGCAGCGGGTCAGTGGGGAATGAGGCTTAGGGCTGGCAGAATAAACTGTCCTCAAGGAATCACTCAAGTTCACTTTCAGTTAGAAATCCCCTCCACTTTCTCAGTGCAAGTCAAAATGATCTGTACAGATCCAAGGATGGTGAATTCTACTGGTGCTAGGGTTTTTTTGTGATGTGCCCTGCTAATCTGACCTGTTAGTGAATGGTTCTTTCTTTCAGAGAAGGATAACCTAACAGGTCTGGGGTCTGCAGCCTCTTCCATATAGGAAGAAGGGCTATTTCCTCTATCTTGCTTGTGAAGTAGATGAAAGTTCTTCCAAGGTGGATCATCACCCTTATGGGATTGTAGGAGGATTCAGAGGGAATACTAAAGTGTTCATTAGCCTCAAAATGGCTAATTAGTTTTAATTGTTGGCAACAACTCAGAAATTACAGCTGGTTCTCAGGTTCATGCCCTCCAGCACCAAAGCTGTTGCCTGCAGTTCAAGGTAGCTAGCTGGTCCTTTCTTGTCCAAATGTCTTCAGCCAGTGGTTATACAGCCATGGGAAATTGGGTGTGACCAGTTTGGGCTGACAGGGAAACATTGTCAAAACAGCTGCACTGGGGAGGATGGTGGAGGGTGGTGGTGCAAGGCAGGGACCTAAAAAGTTGTAGATTGTAATAGATTGTTCACTTCCCTGTTAACTTTCAGTGAAGCACCGCTGCAGAGCTGGTTTTCTCCCTCGGTGAGCTCTTTCAAACTGGCCATTAGATTCTTTCTGACTTGGTCTTCTGATACACTGATGTCTGACAACAGTAGTTGTAAACTTTCAGACTTTTATGTCAAGAAATGTGTCCAATTCATTCTGCGTGGGATGATCAACAATGTGTGAGCACGTTGTGCAGACTGCTTGCGTCCTGACAAAGCTGATAGCTCTGCTCCTACAATCACAGCAGAAGTATGTGCTTACTAAGCAACATGCAGCTGATGAATTAATCTGATTCCTCCACTAGATGGGATGCACGCACCATAATTTCTAAGTGTTTATGGTTCAAATGTGAAGTTCCAGCACAGCCTGCTCAGTATAACTGGTTCCCATGCCAAATTCTACTAGCTAGGGGCTATGAAAGGTAAAAAGTGCTTAGTTCCAGTTCCCCTTCATCAGAAAGGGCACAGAAAAGGAAATTATTCAGTGCCCCAGAGACATGATTCATAGATCGGGGCTGACATCATCCAACAATCAGGCAACATGGTGCCCCTGCAAACCTCTAGGTCATATTCTAATGTGAACAGAAACAAGAGAGCATGCAGAGGCTGAGAGCTGTCACTTCAGCAGTCACTAGATACAGCAAGTGCTTTTAGCTGCCCAGAGAAAAGAGAGACAAGCTTAATTTTGGAAACAGAAAGAAAGTTAACATTTTTATAGATCTTTAACATTAATACTCAGTACAATCTTACTCCCTGTAAGTAATGTCCACTATGCCCCTAATCACCCTTCTCATTCATTATCCCAGAGTAATAACAGCAGATAGCATATGAGTAATACTTCTACTCCTCTTGCGGTATGCTTTTAAATTTGTGTGTAGAAGTTAGGAATGTTATCACTACCTCTCTGAGGAAAGAGAGACACAAAGAGAATAAGCTGCCCAAGAACTTTCAGCAAGTGTATAGCACAAACAACCAGTTCCTGCATGTCCTGATTCTCAGCCTCTTGAACAATATTCTGCATTATCAGGGCCCTTCATCACCATGAACTTCAGAGGAAGCTAGACGCAGTCCCTTTAGAAAACCTCTTGGAGTTTTATCTTGACAGTGCAGCAGACTAGACATTGATTGTGTTGACTCTAATCCTAAAGGTACATTTTTACTGAAATTAAATGTGAAAATAAATATAACCTTGAGGACACTAGGTCGTCTGTTAAATTTTTACATTCAGGTTTGTTCAATCTTTTTTATTTTCAGTTTTCAGAATGGCAAACATCTTTGTCCTGACACTACTCAGACAGGGTTCATATCCTGTCAATCCAAACTAGATAGTTGAGTAGAAGGCAATAGATGCTTGTGGTGTTCTGAGAAGGTGTGAGGCATAAGTAAGGATTCTAGTACGAACAAGAGTTGATTAGCAGGGAAATTATTATATGCTTTGTAATTTAATACCTAGCATTATGTTCCAGAGTTAATGTCCCCTGGAGAGGAACTGAACACTTGTAATTCCCCCCAAGCTAAAGCCTCAGAGGCCACAGAAGCAGTCAGGCAATACTGCATCAGGTATGTTCAGCTAATGCTTTCTGTGCTTCCTTACTAGCCCAAAGGATTTGCATTCTGAAGCACAGTTTCATGGCAAAAGATGAATGTTGTGCCCTGCTGTTCAGGGCATCAGGGAATACCCTGAGCCCTTCATGTCGTATTCACTTTGAGCAAAGGGCATCTCTTTATTCTGGTACAGATTTGTTTTTCTGTCCTTAATGGTGCACGCTGCAACTACACTAACTGTTGTTCTTTTGCACAATAGTGGCACCTGGGTCTAAAAATCCTGAGAGCATTGTCACCTATCGATACTGTAAGCAAGGCAAAATCTCCTTTGTTCTGTGGTTACTTTTTGCCTCATAGTGTAAGTTCCACTGAAAACCACCTAGTAGACCTTCCCATCCCTGCATGACAAAGAAATATTAGAGGGTCAGAAATGTAGGTACAAATCTCCCAGTCAGCCCCTTGATGTATTGGCATCACTTAGTTTTCAGCAACAAATGCAACAGAAATTGCAACACCAATGACTAGTATGTGCCTCTGCTATGCCTTGAAGCAGCATTTTCTCACACTATTACTTTGGACTGTATTTGCTATTGTCTCCCCACTGTCCTTCTCAAAGTTCACAGGTCACCTTTGTGTGCTGCTATCCTAGTTACTGCTTCTTGATGTGTGTTATTCATGCTTTTAGCAATTGTGGCTTTCATGTTTTGCTAGTGGTGCCACAATTCTAAGAGAACAGCTTTGTACTCCCATTCCAGGCTTGTCCTGGATCAGGCAGTATCCACCTTGCCTATGGTGAGGGACCAGTTAAGACAGATGCTGACCACCTTGCCTCTTGGTATTATTTGTCTAGTAGTGATGTTCAGAAGCTGTATTCCACAACGAAGTCCACATTTAACAGACAATAACAAACAGTTCCCATCCCAGAGAGCTCACTGCCTAGGGTTATGGAAAAATATATCAAATGGAGGTCAAAGAATAGGAAAGGGCAATAATGCAACACCAGGCACCCTGCTTTCCATGGGCCTCTAGCCTCAGGGGTAACAGTCAACCTTGCCTGCGTAGGACCAGCTGTCTCTTACTTCATACATACATATACACATGCACACGCACGCAGGCTGTGCATAAATTAAACAGTCTTTAGAGTACTAACAAATAGCAAATGCTAAATTCAAGCCAGATGTGACCCACTCCCTAGACACCAGCAAGCAGCTTTGGGTTGGAGTTCCATGCTGTTGGAGATGCCTTGGAAAGTAGGCCTGATGGAAGGCTCCAATACTTAAAATCCAGTGGGCTTCTCTAAAGTCTCATCTTTCCTCCAGCTTAATGGATTTCCTGGACCCAGGCTATCATCCAACAGGGAACAGTGGCTGTTCTGATGTCCTTACACTTTGCTTAAACAGCATACTTGGAAAAAAAGGTATGTAAACCTGTAGAGTCTGACAGTCAGGAGGATCTCATTCCTATGCATCCTATTCTGTGTAGGCATCTTCTGGGGCCTTTGTAGATCCAGCCTTTTCCTACTAATGTTGGATCTGAGTCTCGTATCCAGTGTAGGAGACAACCAAGTTAATGCAGGCCTGAGCAGCTGAAACTCCTGTGTGGCTTGCCTGCTGCAAAGTGTCCTGCTCCATGGCTTCAAAATGAACAGTGAACCTGGAGAAAACATCAGTGGACTTGGTGCTCACAGTGAATGTCTGAAGGAGAAAGACCCCTCAGAATGGATTTGTGGATTAGGAAATCTGCAAACAAATTCCAAGTTGCCCTTGAAATGATATTTCTTTGATTTCAAAACACTGCTGCTTCTGATTTTTTCCCCTTTTGATTAACTAGAAATTGCATCAGCATCCCCACTATTATTACTAAATAAAACTGTTTGAGTTTCAGTCCATAAAGTTTGATCAAATGCATTTTACTATTGCTATCTAAACATTTCATCTGGTTAATGTCTAACTTCAAGTATTTTTAATATTTGTACTTACTAAATTATTCGGAGAGAAGCTACTGATCGTAGGCCAAATGCTGATGTCATTTACACTAACAATCAGCCCAACATTGCTCAACTCTCTTCAGGTGCTGCCAGGGTTTGAGGCTGGTGTCCTCCCAGGTTTCTCCCAACAGATGGCAGCCTCTTGACTTCTCTTTTTCTCCCCCTCAGATTTTGGGTCAAAGGCAGCAGGGAAAACACCCTTATTGTATTTTTGCCTTGAACAAGAAAGATTTTTGTCCTGCTTGATTTAACCTTTGCTTGTCAGACTAATGGCTGGGGGGGGGAGGAGAGGCCAATCTCTGAAGCCCAGAGAAATAGGAGTGGATTTCACATTAATACATGAAATAACAGGGACAGCCTCACAGTCAGTATGTCAAGAAATAGCTGTCAGAGAAGTCTGAGTCAAATATAATGTGAAATTTTCACAGAAAAAGGAAACAAACTCAGCTGAACTCCTCCATTGTGGCATGTTTTGGGGCACAGCTGCCTCTTGCAAACACTTTTTAGAGACTTAAAAAAAGCTCTGTAACTGGCTAAAAATAAGCCTTGGCTCCTTTCATGCAGACTTTGTGAAGCCTTGTTACTTATAGGAATTAAGGCTCAATAGCCCTGCAAGGTAAGATCTAAAAAGGCTTTTATAGATGGGGGTGGAAGTGAGGCACCCAAGGTGGCCTACACACAACTAAGCGCTAGGTATATGTATTTTGGTGAGGGATGAGATCTTGTTATCTTTTTGTTACAACAGTACACTCCCCGCTGTACCAGCAGTTGTAATGGTACAAAGGTATGTCACTGTGGTCATTATTTCCTTTACCTAACATGAATATATGATTCTAATAAAGGTACCTGAATACCAATATACTTGTTTTAATACTAGAGTTTGTATAGCTTTACTGAACTGGTACAGTTAAAGCAGTACAACCTTGGCATATAGATAAGGACTAAGTATCTTAACCAAATATACAATACAGAGCAAGTAAATGACTGACCTGGGGATAGCACACAGCAGCCTTCCTTCCCAAGCTGCTTTTCAGATTGCCCAAAACCATTCTGTTCGCATTTCTTCTCACTAAAGGGTAACACAAAGAATCATTGTTTGTCAAAATGTCATGGCTTAAAAAAAGATGCCACATTCTTATTCATAAAACCATGTGAAACAAAACATTCAAAAGTATTTGTTTTCTCCCTGTCTTCCTTCCAGTGATACCTGGCATTTTTGAGAGTGGTTCTAGAGGAGTGAGTTTTAGCAGTGCTTTAGCTGGGCCTGACAAAATGCAGATATTTGTGTGAAATTACTTGAGATAGTTGTGGATTTTTTAATGTGTATTTGCCCATGTTCATCCCAAGTGGATGGGTTTAAAAAAAAACAAACAACCCCTAAACTTACACAAAGACCAGTACATCCAACTCTCAAGTGCAAGTACGACAGGGGCTTAACAATGTACATCTAACCACACGTAATCTGTAAAGTATTAAAAATGGCTCTGTCCTTGAGAGATTTCACGAAGCCTTGGATCTCAGATTTCCTCTCCATATAGATGTCAGACTCAACTCGTTGAGCCCTGCGATGGAGACAGCCCTAATAAGAGGCTCTGCATCCTTGAGCCACTACATAGCTCACTGTTGTAGCAGTTCAGATGGTGCATGTTCCTATTATCCTCTACGGATCAGCCTTTGTGAGTTGTCTTCCCCACATGTTACACCAAAATTTGTCTTCCTTGCTCACCATGGAGGAGGTTTATGGGCAACGTGGGCTAGCTGTGGAGCTGGTCACTCTGATGAGAATAATGGAGCAAGCCTGCAGAGCACTGGCAAAGTAAGGGTCACTAGAGGCAGCCAGGGCAGGCAGTCTGATCTTCAGCTGAGCCAGACTGAAAAATTTCAAGACAGTCATCAAGCCCAAATTAAATATTTCTGAAGTTCAGAATATTTTTTCTCTTTTAAAACTTCCCTGTCTGTGGAAAAACTCTCTAATTCAGTATTTCAGGACAAAAATTAATTTTGAATTATCTGGATTTCCCTTGGGAAGGAAATTCTGCTTTTTCAATGAGCTGGAAGTGATGTATCTTAAAATTCCCAGGCAACAATCTTATATTGGTATTTTTAATTCTGAAGACCGTTCCCATGAGTTTCTAGTATTTTTAAAGTAGGTCAAATTTTGAACACAAAAAACCTTAAGAGTTATGCCCCTTTCATCTTTTCTTAGGAGCAATAAGCCTTTTTGGTATTATTGCTGGCTTAAATATTAAACAGGAAGCAAATTACATTTCCAGTCATTAAAGTACAATAGAACAGCTCTATTGTCTGAATCAGTGCAATATTAGGTCAGATTGTCACAAAATACTCAAAAATGAAGTCATATTCAAAGAATGCAATAAATTAGGCTTTTTATGCTTTTGCTGTGAGCTCTGTCTGATGAGGGATTACTCCTTCATTCCTGCCAATTAAGGTAGGAAATTCAGGCCCCAAAACTTGAATTTAGTAAGCAACTACACAGAATTTAATATTCACATGCATGAAGTTACTACAAAAAATTTAATGCATTTCAATGTCACTGCCTACAAGATTCCAAGCTTACCAATCCTTTTACTGTGTGACCATACACCTTACTTTTAAGATTTGTTTTAAACTACCCTAAAAATAGAAGCATTTTCTTGCAGCTCTACTGGAATGGTACTCTATAGGGGTTTAGCTCAAGCAGCACAGCGGTGTAGAGCTACAAAGTGACCTTTTGTTATCAGAGCCCTGCTCAAAAAGTAACGCTAGGACAGACCTGAAAGATCTTGCAGGGGCAAATACTTTGTTGTGTCAGCAAATTGCCAATAACTTGCTGGGCATCTCTGCTAGGGCTGCAACTCCCACCAGAAATGCAGCCTCGTGATCTGCGGACAACAAATGCTGCTCAAGGAGAGGAATCTCTTCTTGTGGATCTCTTTAAAGAGAAACTCCCTGTCCTTCTGCAGTATGATTTTTTAAATTGTTCATTGTCATATATTCATTGTCACCTCTACCTGTTGTTACCCAGAGTCACAAGGAGGGAGGTACCTGCTCTCTTAAGGGTCACATAATGTCTCATTCAGCAAAATAGCTGGAGGAGCCTTCAGCTCAATTCTCGACACTTAGTTACAGACTGTGAAAGATTTATGTATATGAAGTGTGCTCAGTTTTACTGTCATGCGCCATTGTTTTGACAGCCCAGATGAAGTTCCAGGTATGACATTATCAAACAGAATATGCCCTAGAGAAATTATTTTTCTGAATGTTTTACTTCACACACTGTCTCAGCATAAAAATGCAGAACAGGCCACAAGAAAATGAAAAGAAAATTAAAGCTTTGATTCAACAAAGAACCTCAGCATATGCTTACATTTAAGCAGCAATGCAGTCAGATTACGCCAGTGCTGAAAATCCAAGTGCTTCAGTACACTACTGAGCTGAGCCTGATGGGGGTCCTTAACTTCTTTCACTACCAATTGCAATTTGCTTACTAATTATGCCTGTTACATTAAAAAGAAAAATCCCTCCAAAACAAAGAAAGGTTATATAGCCTAAAAAATAAATGGTATGTTCTAACTGGGGCAACAGAGGGGCAGTGGGGCAACCCACATGACTGGAATAAAAATGTAAGGGTAATCCCTTGTTCAGGGAGGATAATAGGGGGTAGAAATGAGGTGGGTTTCTCTATGATACACCAGTTCTGAAACTGAATGTGCTAAGGGAGTGAGAGCTGCTAGAAGCCCCTGGGAATGACGAAAGAATCTGGGTGCTCTCCTGGTAAGGATCTGCTACAAAACCCAACTCACGAGACAGAGAAGTTTTCTGTAAACAGCTAGTGGAATGGCACAAGCTGATGGCAAGGGAAGACTGGGTTATGCAGGAAGGACGCCATCAAGGGCCATTTCCCAGGAAATGCTGATGACAAACTTTGACATGGAAGATGGAAAAACCAACTGGAATGGGGTTTCTTCCCCACATGGCTCCAACAGACACATAGAATACTTGTGACATGAATGTGGGGGGGTAACTTGGGTTAGGTTGATAACTTTAGATTGGGTGATCCATGCAAGGAGTATGACACAGAACAGCAAACATAACCAACTGATAGGATGAGGGAATTGGAGAATTATGTTCGATCATATAGGAGCATTCCATCAAAGGAGGTAGGAAGCTCAGGGGTCTTCAACAGAATGAGAACCACCAACTCTAAACTAACCCAGTGTACAGTAAGGAAAAGGAATTATAGTAAGAGATTAATCTGGATAAAGCGTGAGTTCTATTTGACCTGAAACAAAAAGGAGGGAAGCAGAAAACGGAAGGTAGGTCGGATGACCATAGAATCATAGAATGTGAGGAGTTGGAAGGGACCTCTGGAGATCATCAAGTCCAACCCTGTTGGACTCCAACAGAGTTCTGAAAGAACAGTGCGAACATGCAGGATTACAATCAGAAACACTGACAAAAGAGAAGAAAAAAGCAGAAGTGCTAAGGATGGTAAAAACCTTATAAATATGTTCATGGTAAGAAAACTAAGGAAGGTCTTGGCCTTGTCTTTGACCGTGAGCCTGATACAGCCAACTGCACTCAGGTCCCTTCTTGGAAGAACCAGCAACACAAGTACCGCTGACCTCGGTACCCACAGAGAATCCGTGTAGGGCTTGTGGCAACACTACTTATTGTCAGCTCGCTTTGGACTTCATTGCCAAAACCAACACATCCGAGCGCATAAAAAAACCCATTCCTCCTGTCTGAGGGGGGTCTTTGCCCCAGTCCTAAATACAGAGGCTCTATAGCGCCTGGTACCTTGGTGAGGAGTCCCTGATCCAGGGCAGAGACTCGAGGCTCTTGGGAAAATGACTTCACTTGGCTTCCCGGGCTGAACAGCCGAGATCAGCCTCGGAAAGGCTACGCAACGACGGCTGTCGGTATTAGGAAGCCAGGGCAAGCCGAGCACACCCGCCGCGGCGGGGGACGTGAGGGGGCAACCTTCCCTCGGGCGCGGACGGCCGAGAACGGCCACGGAACGCGCGGTACGAGGTTGGGGGTAGAGCTCACCCCCCGGCCCCTGCGTGCCGCTTGCCTCGTCGGGAGGAAGGAAACGATTATGTGTCCCTTCCTCCCACACCCGGGCCGTGACCGGGCCGGCCGGCGCCGCTGCGTGAGGCGAGCGAGCGGCGGCCCTTGCCCGTCATTCTCTGACCGCCCCACCTCCCCACCGGCCTAGGCGGCCGTTACCGGCCACCCCGCCGAGCGGGAGCGAGAGCGGGCCTGCCCTTCCAGCGCACCGGCACCGCCACCCTGCCCCACCCCCGCCTTCCCGCGGCCGTTGGCGCGGCCCGGGGCGCGGGCAGGGATCCAGGGCCGGCTCCGGGCGGGGGCGGAGGGCAGAGCGGCTCCATTGGCCGGCGGCGAGCCAAGCGCGGCCTGTCTGCCGAGCTCCCGTTGGCCCGGGCGCCTGAAGGCTCCTCCTCGCTCCTTCTTTCCAACTGGTCGCCCGGGCGCGCCGGGCCCCGCCCCGGCCCCCGCCCCTCCGGGGTCATTTAAGTTTATGGGGAAAATAAATAAATAAAGCGGGAAATAGAAATGCGTAAGAAGGCGGGGGGGGGGGCGGCGAGGGAGGAGGGCGCGCAACCTAACCTGCTGCTCGAGGGCGGAGACACTCGCGGCGACCAATCGATACCCGGCTGCGGGAGAGAGTGACACCCGCCGTGGAGCCAGTCAGCGCTCTAGCCCGGCGAGGGCGGCCGCCAGCGTTCTAAACTCCGGCCAATCAGAGGCGCCATCTCGGCTTGACCAACACCTGCGCCTTCCAATAGGAGAGGCGCGTAGCGGGCCGGGGAGCGCCGCTTCGCCTATAGCAAATTAGCAAAAGAGTGGCGGGGGCCTTGCACAGGCGGCGGCGGGGGGGGCGAGGCTCGCCCGGGAGTGGCGGGGCCGTGAGCCAATGGGGACAGGCCGGCGGGGCGGCGGGGCCCGGGGCCAATGAGGGGGCCGGCGAGGCGGCGGCGGCTGCTTCTGAAAGTGTCGCGCTGCTGCCGCGGGAGGGGACGGGAGAAGATGAGAGAGGTGCCCGCGTTTCCGGGGTCAGCGGGGGGTTAGGGGCGGGGCTGGCGGAGGCTCCGCCTCCCAGGGGGTGGGCCGGCCCGGGCGCTCCGTGAGGCCGGCGAGCGAGCGAGCGAGCGGGCGACGCCGCGGGGCTGGGTGCAGCCGTGTTGCCCGGCTGCTGGGTGCTCGCCTCGCTCCTCTCCTCAGGCGTCCCGCCGCGGCCGGGCTGGAAGGGAAGAGCCCGCACCCACCGCCTCCTTCCCTCCCCACCTCCCGCGGCTTGCGCGGAGCTGTTTGTTTCCTTTCCCCCACCCCCGTCCCGAGAAAGTTTCCGAGGGTTTTCCCTTGAGGGTGCGTGCGGCCGGAGGGAGAATTGGCACCGACGCGTTCCCCCCCCCACCCCGCCCGCCGACCTCCGCCTCCCAGCCCGCTCCTCCTCCTCCTCCTCCTCCTCCTCCTCTCCCCGCTGGCCGGGCCGCTGGGAAAAGTTGCCAGCGCCCTTCGGTGAACGGCGCGACGGCAAGGCGAGGGCCGCGTCCGCCGGGACGAGGGCGGTGGTGGGAGGGCAGCTCAGCGGCAGCCCCCCGAGAGGGAGGCGAGGGGATGGGGGTGGAGGTGCGCAAGGTGCCCGGCGCCGTCGGCGGCGGGGTGAGGGGGCCGTGTGGGAGGTTGAGCGGAGGGGGAGAGCTTTGGTCGTCCTCCGAGAGCGATGAGCTCAGCTGCTTTTTTAATACCGTCCCTGGGGGCTCATGGAGAACACAGGCGCGTTGCTCCTCGCTGAGGTTGGCAGCGCTTTTCTACCTGAGCGAGCCGCGGAGACACTTTGTATCGCGCGTCCAACAGTGGCTTTGAAAGCAGTCGAGCGGCGGCTCGTCCTCCCCGTGCCAGACAGCGGTTTGTGCCAAGATGGCAGGGTCTCGTACCCAGGTTTCTTTCGCCCTGTCAATAAGGAGTGTTCTCATGTTGAGAAATCGGAGTACGGAGGTAAAATGCGTTTGCCCAGTCGTTGCAGCGAGAGAGCTAGAAAACGGGCTGCCTGACTGCCAGCCCTGTGATCCAGACTTTGCTTCCTTTTTGTAGCCGAGCAAATCGTTATTTTTCAGGTTAAATGCCCTCTTGTCAGTCTTGTAGTCCTCTTTGCTGAACGGCAGATGGGAAATTGTAATAAAGTAAGAGTCACGGTCTAGTCACATCAACTAAAATACAAAGCCTGAAGCTAGGTTCTCGGATCAAAGTAATGATTTCGGTGGAAAAAGTTAGCTCTGTAAAACCTGTGATTATTTGAACTGTTTAACAGTCCCGCAATCCGAACACTTTTCTCGGGTGTTTGTGAATGCCTGGGATGTATTCACATGTAGACACGATGTCTTTGAAATTATGGGGCTCATGTTGTAGAAATGCAGAATCATTTAGCATCTATGAATCTTAGGGTGCTTTGCAAGAAAGAGTAACTCCAGATAAAAATAAACCTGTGATAGGAAAGTAGTGTCATCCATCTATTACACAAAAAAAAAAACCTCTAGAGAAAAGAGCTTTTTTGGCAGCTAGGCTGTCTTTGGTAGATGCTATGAGTACACAATATTAGAGCTGATTGGGAGGATCCTTCCCACCCCAGTGGAAAATGTGGTATTTGTGAAGTTGCAGTTTTCTGCAGGAAAGTTCCAGTTTTACTGGAAAAAAAGTTAGATTTTTCTGACCAGAAAATTAAAGTGATGGTTCGTGGCTACCTGCCTTGAAGACTTCTGTCAATTCCACTTTCTGCTTACAGGGAGAAAGCACAGTTAGCAAAATCTTTCGATAAGAGACCTCCCTTTTTTTTTTTTTCTCACCCTTCTTTGTCCCCTTTTAAAGGACTTGCTTGGAATTTGTATTCCACAAAGGATGTGAGAGCTTTACTTCTTACCCTGAAACACAACTGGACATTTTTTTCATAGGATGAAAATTCCAGTATTTGGCCAGCCTGAATCAAAACTTCTGGAAACTTGGGGCCAGATCTTTGGCTTGTACAAACTGGCTAGTTCCATTGTGTTTAGTCCACAGAGGATTTGGCCCCAGTTAATTAATGGTTCACCCGAGGTCATGCAGTGAGTTGATTTTTTTAAAGCTGAGACTGAATCCAGAGCTGTTATTATTCAATCTTGTCATATATCTTGAAGTTTACTGCACAACATTGTATTTTTCTTAGGCAAGCTCGTTTAATAAGAGCCAGAGTCTGTGAGGCTCTGATTGCAACTTTTCTTAAAAATCATGTTCTGAAAAATCTATTCAATTGTGATCTTACTAGAAAAGAGAGTAAATATATTGTAATTAGTGCATAGGTGACACTGACAACCGAGGGAGAGAGAGGCCTGAAAAACTGCTTTTGTTATTTAAACCTTTCTTTCAAAGTACAAAAGCATTTGATTGGCACTTCACTGATTTAATAGTCCATTTGTAATGTAGGAAGAACATTACAGAAGATTTTAGCATTATTTTAAATCTCATCATTTAATCGGTAGGTGCTTTAAAAAAATACTCATTTCTAGCAGAAGAAAACTTTCTGATAGCATGAGTAGTCAGTTGTTAAAGATAACGGATGCCTTGTGCCTTCCAAAATGAAATGGTTTGTAAGTTTAAAACGTAGCTTCTTTGTGCTAGCACAAAAAAAAAAAAAAAAAGAAAAAAAAGAAATCCTGGCCAAGGATTTAGTGGTTGCTGTTACTCTGTTGTAATGTTAGGAATGGAATCCTAAGCCCCCTGCTTTAAAATCAGGGTCGCTAGCATTCAGGCTAGAGAGGAGAGCAGAGCGGTTCAGATCCCACGCCGTGGTGGTGCCAAATGTACAAGATACCAGCTAGCTCATTCAATAGTCTGAATTTACAGAGCTTGTCTTTCACCTGTACTTGCATAAAGATGCTTTATGAAGGTTGAATTTTTTTCTGTTTTACACAAGGAAGATAAAAAGGCAACAAATCCAAACAGACCAGCATGGACACACCCTTTCCCCTCCCTCCCCTGCTACTTTTGTTTCTGATTTTGAGGGGAAAAGAAGATTTCATAAAGTTCATGAGGGCTCATCTTTGCTTTCCAAATGTTTGGGGAGTGACTTCAATACTAAAATAGTATATTTTAGAAAGACCTGAATTAAACAGCACTGAAATGACTTCCCAATGTCAAAGAGCAGTCAGTGACAGAGTTTGAACAGACCTTCTGCCTCCCAGGCCACAGCTGCACCTATTGGCTTAATTGTCTGATCCCTCCTACACACACACATGCCAGGCATTGTTTTGGAAATACAGCAGAAACTTGATAATTCAAACTGATGACTCGGAGACCCACTTGTGGAATTAATTTATTGGGTAAATTAGTGACTAGGTATGTAGGAAGTTTTGTTTTTTTAAAAAAGATGCTGCGTCATAGTGTATGATTTGTTCTGTTACCTCAAACAGTGTGGCTTAATTGTCACTGCACTAACGGAGTATTCTGGAAAATATTTTGTTTGATATTTTTAAAGTAGTCTTAAAAGATACCAGCATGATTCTGTCCTTGTTATTTAAATCTGTGAGGGGAATTGGGTTTTCAGCTCTTTGAGGAGAAGTTATAATTTGGGATTAGAAATTAATCCATAGCACCTATTTTACGGCACAGGATTTATAGCATGCCTCAGAGGTTAAACCACAGCCCTGGTTTACTGATCAGTGCTGTGGGCTTATTTGATTTTAGCAGGACTGCCTGCCTAAGACAAATAGGATTTGATCCTTGCTGGGTAACCTTGGTCAGATTCCAGGTGGCCCTCAAGACTTATTATTTCCATCTTGATATTAGAAAAGAAATACGTTCTTTTTGTTTATTTTTCACAGGGCCTCAGTATTGTTCAGTATCAGTGGTCATGTGAGGCTGTAAATCCCTTCAGGCGAGGTGGGATTTTAGATTTGCAAACTCTTCTCCAACACTGGCATGTGTATCCTGAAGGAAAAGGCTGTCCTCTAGCCAAGTATGGACAGAACGTAGGAAGTTTAGCTCATTAAGATTCCAGAGTGACTGCAGATATTAATATAAAAGATGCTGTGGGGAAAATAATTCTTTTTAATTTGTCCAAGGTACCAAATTAATGTGAAGTAAGCAGAATTTATCTGTAATTGCCTACCTAGTAGCCCAAGAAATCTTTACTAGCAGTTTAAGCTCTCTGAAGAGGCCAGCTATTGCAGAAAGTGTGCCCAAGTCATTACGGTATTGAAACACGAAACAAAAACAATGTAGTGTCTCAAATTGGCAGCTTTTAGTAAAGTTAAGTTTGTTTACCCTTCCATAGTCATACTGGCCCTTAATCATGGATATCAGAGCAACACAAACAAAACAAAATTCAGTTTTTAAATTTTATATTGAGATAAATCATTGGACATTTCTGAAGCAAAAGAAAATTGTTGCCATGGGCAGGTTTTCACAGCCAGAGGTGATTTGGGAAGGTCTGTATTACTTTGTGGCCTGAGCAGGTTTGAGCAGAAAAAAAAAAAAAAAAAGACTAATGCTGGTAAGGGTAAAATAATCTACATCCTGCAATCTATCTCAGATTCTACTCTGATTTTCACAGGTATACATGAAAGGTGTCTCAAGGAATACTGTAATACAGTGCTTTATAATCTAATTTTCTCATAATTCCAGAGAAAGTTCTGAGTCTGATCCTTTTACTACTTACTCAAAGAAATAATTACTTCTTCAATTTTCTTATTTTCTTCATCAAATAACCAGCCCAGTTAAATTTGCTTCTTAAATATAATAATTAATGCTTCTTATATTTTCATGAAAGCACATTGAAGACTGAGTACTTGTTTACTGGTTTTGGTTCCTGACTTAAGACTTGGGACGCGTGAAAGCTCTCTGCTCTGCCACGGACAGCGTATTTGACTTTTGGGAAAATTGCTCTGTCTTTGTTTCCTATTCATGTAATGGGAATAATACCGTGTGCTGTCATCACAAATATTTGCAAGGGTATGTACACGGAAGATTCTGAAATGCTGCTATGGTTATATATAATATCTCAAGTAATAATTTTAAATGGTAGATGCCAATTATTCCATTGGCTGTTTAGTTTGAGAATAAATGCCAGTGTCAGTAGCTTTATAACCTTTGGTGTAGTTATTCTGAGTTTGCACCAGAAAACAGAATGTGGCTTAAACGTGAATTTCCTCTTTGAAATAACTGAAGTGACATCAGTGGAATTATACAGGAATGATTTTGGCACTGATACTACTGAAGGACCTAGTGCTGTGTAAGTGCTCTGGCCTCATACAAAGTGAGCTGTATTAGTAGTACAGACGTCCAGAGCTGCTTCAGAATTGTAGTATCCTCTTCGCCATTTTAAGTTTTCAAGCACTGCAGCTAGCAAGTAGCGTTTCTGGAAGACGTTACAGCATTCAAAGATGTGCATGTCTCACACCCAATACTAATTATATACACAAATGACTTAATTCCCTTAATTAAGAACTTAAAACTTTTGAAACCTTTTTGTGACAAACTACTACTAAGCCAGAAATCTAGGCTGCTTTTCTTACACGTAACACTTTCTATTTCCAGACACTGTAAATACTGGCCTTCAGAAAATCTTTGTGTCTTGTTTACCCACATTACTTTATGGAAGATGAAGGCAGCAGAAAATATCCACTGTTTCAAAAACTGGTGATAAAGCTTCTATTTTTGCATGCATCTTTTGGGACCTCAAGGCTTTATTTCCACCACCAGCACTCCTAGTTCTGTACATTTCCCTCTCACTGATGTTAGTTACAAGTTGCGGTCATTAAGCATCACTATCTCAAGTTAGATACTGAACACTTCAAAACTCACGTAGATGTTCCGGCTTTTAGGCATAGTGAAACAAGGGCAAAGTTCTTTGAAACAGATTGGGAGTGCCTGAAGTTTGGTGTTTATGCCACTAGAAAAGCTGTCTTTCTTCAGTATTTGTAAGTGTAACGGAATGAATTTAGGGATTGAAATAGCAGGTGCTGCTGTTCTTCTGTAAAAGCAGCAATGTCTGTTTTCTTAAGCAATTTCCTACTTCATAGCTGTAAAGTAAATAAAACCTTTGTGCCATTTCGTTGAAATTTAAAGGTTTGGTCCAGTTTCTCTCCAAAACATTCGTAGGACTTCTCCTCCATTGTAGCGTATGAATAACACCCACTGAACTCAATGCAAGGTTTTTTTTTATCGTGTGGCTGAAAAGAAGAGTCCCTATTTATAGCGTTCAAACATTGGCAGGTGCAAGACTGGTGAGAAGCTTTAGTCTCACACATACAAACTGGTTGTTTAGGAGAGTCTTCAACATGGTGGTAGCTGCTCTTAACTGGGCTGCTAGAATCAACAGCATTCCTCAGTGGCTGTCTTCTTGTTGAGATCCATCAGCTTGTATTTCCAGGAGAGTGTGCAATGAAGAAGGCCCTGATGGTGCTGATTGCAGCAATATACTTAGCTATGGCAGCTTTAGCTATTATTTATAGAAGTGCTAATTATATCAATAGAAATAGCAATATTAATACTGTTAAGTGTCAGAATCCATGCTTGACAGCATGAACTAAAGGCAGCTACTGTGAAACAAAGCAGCCAGCTCGTCTCCCTTGTCAAACCACCAATATGCGTTTCAGGAAGAGTACACACCCACCTTAATTGCTTAGGGTCTCGCCATTTTTGCTCATCTTGTTGTATCACTACCATCTCAAGCTGAAAACTCACAAGACCAGCTGTTCCCATTAAATGTAGACTGTATCCAAAGTCAGTCCGGAAAATTCAAACTGTGACTAAAAATGCAACAGTGGATTCTGGTTTAAAGCTGTCATACTACAATGCTGGAACCTGAAAAGTGTCTCAAAGCTCAGAATCTGACCCAAACTTTTTTTTGGAGTCTGTATCCTACCACTTCTTGTTTACAAAATAGTTGGTGAAAACTCACATAGATTTCAATACCCACAGTTACGTGCAGACTACGTTATAACCAGCCTTAATTGGCATCTTTTAAAGGGCAGAAATCATATTACCAAAAAATAAACAAAACTAAAAGAAAACAGGAACATACTGAGACTCACTTTCTGTCTGCTTTTTTAACATTTAAAATGTGCTTGATTTCCTGTCACAGCTCTTGTTACTTCTGCCTACCTCTTGTGACAGTGTTCTGGACTCACTTCCCACAGGAGCTTACAAATCAAGCAGGTTAATGTCTTCATTAAAACTGAATAACAGTTTACTTTGGGAAAAAACATATTAAATATTTCAAGATATTGAACACCAAACTACTATTAAGATTTAACTAATGCATTTACTTTGCTGACACTTGCTCTCCGATGGGACGTGTAGCTCAAGTTAATGTCACTAGAAGTGATGTTTAAGACTGCTTGAGAAAGTGTTTCCAAGCCTTTCTAGATGATTTTACTCTAATTCTATCACTCTGTACTTGAGAAAAAGTTTTAAATAAGTTATTTCAGCAACTTGCCATCCTTATTTTGGAAATGTACTAGGCATAAATGTCTCCTTTAGAGTTTTAAATAATCCTTTCTATGTCCTAGATACATGGGGTACATTGTGCAAAGAAGGTGACAGTCTGTTGGCCTCCGGACATATAAAGAATATCGTTAGAATACTTTGCCTTTGGGACGAAAACACAAGATTGCCACCAACAGAAAAAGTTGAGGTGTTGTCACCCATGATTGTGAACCTGCCTTAAGATGTGACTGATTTACTGGATCTGTAGAATGAAAATGGAGGCACGTGGCCAGTAGGTCGAGGTTTCTTGGCAAATGGTGGAGTTCTGCATGGGCTGCCGTTAGGGCAGAACTGTGTGCTTGTGTCTTTCTTTCGGCAGAATCCACTTGCAATGATGCCATGTGAGACATGGGGGCATCCCAAGTGTAGTAGGAATGGGGTTTGTTTGGGTTTCTTTTGTTCGTGTTGCACTGCAAATTCTGTTGGTGTAATTTGCTTTCTCAGCTCTTTTGTCTTTGTTGGGATTTTTTTTTTTGACCTCTTCATTTGGCAACCCTATGGTTTACTTATCTATTATCAGAGCCATGTCAGACTGTGATGCGTCATCCTTTCTGGATCCAACTGCAGCTGTATTCCAGTATATGATGCAATCAAACAACATTCCCCCACTGGTAGATTTAGACCAATCTCTTTGAAGTTTGTTAACGTATCCAAAATCAAAGCCACTTTCAGTTCTATGTTGTAATAATACTGATCTTTCGTTAGAACCTTTCCCATCATTGGCCTGTAACAATCTTGGAGCTCTTCTGACATCTCTTTAAACTCTGTGAACAGGTGATCTGTGAGTAAATCTCCCTGAGGAGTTACAAACTTTCTTCAATTATTTACACCTACTGCAGGAATTCTGTCTTATATTGCATACTGGGCTGATTACATAGATGATACAAACTGGATGATACAGAAGGAAACGGAGGATGTGCCTAGCACATAAAGATATGCATTAGTCTTATGAATATATTATATAAAAATAATTCCTACTGTAATGCTGCTTCAGTTGAGTTAACTTGAGGAAAAAGAAATTGCCTACAAAACTTAGGGTTTTGGTTGTAGCCATAAAGAGATCATTGAGGAAGATGAATGGCTTAGAGAATAATTTATGCAATAGGACAAAAGTCTATTTTAACTACTGGGTATCTGAAAGATGTTATTGCTCAGTGGTGGTGTTCTGGAATATAATGAGCCCTATCCCCATCTCATTTGGCAAACTTAGGAATTCCTGGTAGGATAGTAGGTAATTAATGAGTGCACATGGAATATGAATTGTTTTTTATCTTTACTCATGGTCACACTGCATTTAAGTTCAGTAGAGTAGAAAAAATAATTATCCGTTTTATTTGAATCATTCTGTGAAGCACTTCACTTTTTGAATAAATAAATACAGATCAATATTTCCTTGAATTTACTTGTCATGCACATTTATTGACTAGATTGTCATTTTCGCCCTTTAAGTGGTTCCACATGTCACATTTTTGAGAATTTTACATTTGTCGTTTGAAAACAAAAATTG
>JAVSBS010027759.1:6410-45861 GCA_033124195.1 Coracias cyanogaster
GTCCTGATACTAGCATCTGGATATATCTTCTTCAGACAGATGGGCTTCTTATTATGAGTCAAACCCAGGGTGAATGATCAAAAAATGAATTTTTTTTTTTAAAAATTAAGATACTGTTATTAATTTACAATTCCATTTTCTTTCCGTTTTAAACATGTCTATGTGTATGTGTACACACATATGTATACATACACAGAAAGAGTACTTGCCCAAATTTTAGCCTCTACATCTCAGCAAATGCACATATAGGAAAAAAAAAAAAAGAATTTGCTGATGCGGTTACAAGTGGACATTTGTTTCTGAGAGCCTAAGAAATTGTAAATGTCAGCCCAGATCCTGTGGCTTTGTCTCCTGTCAGCTTTCACACTCAGCTTAGCTGAGACACATAACAAGTAAATATTTTAGAAAATTCAGCCTTGAGGTAGGGTGCATATTTTAAATGAATTGTAAGAGTCTGCCTTTGCTGTCCACGATTTGGCATGGGGAGCGCATTTACAGAGAGCCAGCAGTTCTGTGCTGTGTCTCTTGGCATATACCTTCAGAGCTTTGAGCTTCAAGCTTGGACCCAACTGCCCTGGCAGCTGACTTAGACTGTCCTGTCAATTCCTATATGTCAGAGGAGCAGTTTTAAAGAAATGGCTGGTGAGAGCTACCTCTTGGTCATGACATCTTTTACAGTCTCCTTGAACTCTAATGCAGAAAATTCAGGCAGTTCACCTGCCCCTCACTCTGTTATTGAGGTGGTACCAGGAGAGGGAAAGAGGAGGAGGCCAAGTCATGAAAAGCATGTGCTTATTCTTCTCTGTCATTTTTTTTCAGTTGTTTCAAATTTCTGAAATGCAAGTTCAAAGAAAGGGTAATTACTTCCTGCATTGGGCATTCATCTAATGGGACCGTCATTTGCAATGAAAATATTTTAAGACCTAGGTGAAATGTTGCTAATGATTTGCTTTGTCAGGTCGTTAGGTAGCTTTCAGACTTCACTGAAGGTAGCAGGAATTTGTTCCCAGCATGACCACTGAGGAAGCATTGTCTTAATTTCTGATCATGTCACACTTCTTTTTTATAGCATTAATTAATGATCATGATCTCATCTCTTTGTGGGTGACAGTGATGAGGGAGAAGGGGCTGGATCGCTGGACAAGACCCAGGACATGTCACTGTAAGTGCAGTGGGAATGCACCCGGAGCAGGCACTCGCCAGCTTCCTAGAGCTTCTCGTAATGTTTCAGTGTTACATTAATGGGTTGACTTCATTGTCCAGAAATATTTTTGTTTGTTCCTTCCTCCTCCTTTTTTTTTTGGTTTTTATTTGAAGTGTTGTAACTCAGCGGGCTATGGCTGGTGTCTGTGCCAAGATGCTCTTTATACCAGTGCTGCTTCCCACAGGCTATGATTCCATGTCAGACTCACATTCTTAGTGAGCATTGCTGAGGCTTCTGACAGACAAGTGATTTCAAGGAACACGTTGTATTATAAGAATCTCAGATTTGGGCCATCTGCAAAGCACAAGGATCTATGTGCCATTACAAAAGAGTTGATTGCAAGGAGAGAGAATCCAGGCACTTGGGAGGATGCTTTACCTGCCATTATTTGCACCTTTGCCATTCTGCACACAGCTCAAACCCCTCGAAGGCAGGAGCAGAGAGGACAGCACTAAGACCTGTCTTACCCACTGGCATTGCAAGAAATCTTTGTTCTGTCTCTTTTTTGTTTTTTTTTTTTTTTTAAATATAAATTCCAAAGCACAGTAAACCCAGATTTCCAAACTACCCAAACACAGCTTAAAATGTAATAATCATTTGCCACTCAACACCAACCACAACTTTGGCCAGGCTCTCTGTGAGGGATCTGTGAGAGGATGCTCACTGTCACGTGGATGTTTGTCTTTTGATAGTGGACTTACACAAACAGAAATTCAAAATATTTCATCAACACTGACCCAGTTTGATGATAAACTTGCTTTTGAGTTGTGGGAACCTGAAAGATCTCTCAATATTTTTTCCTGGCAGGGGGAGGAAAATATATATTTTTTTCCCTTTTTTTTTTCTTTTCCACCCCACTGTTTTAGTTGTTATTTGTGTATTTAAGCCTGCCTAGGATAAGAGCCTAAAGAAGTTATAGAATTGGAAAAACACTACAGGTGAATTATAATATTAATGTAGGTACAGTATGGTACTAATCCATTATAATTAGTTTATATGATAACATCCATCAGACTGCTGCATTTAGGCATTTCAGACACCGAGTACAAAATTGTTCTTAGAAATATTTTATTGAGAAATTTCACTTTAACTTGTTTAATCTAGTTAGACACCTTTTCTTATCATTTTACTATGTTTCTTTATGGTTGGTTCAGGTGTCATTGTGAAGAAATGAAAGCATTTTTACAAGAGAAAATTCACCCAGTAAAATGAGCATTTGATACAATGTAAGGCAACACCAGAATTTTTCTTTTACTACTTTCTGTTTCCAAATGAACTCTCAGATCAGGGTGGGTATAATATAATTCAAATCCTAAACTCACTTATTTAATCTCTTGTCAAAGTCATACCTTAATGTCTATCCACAACCCTGGTAGAATTAAAAATAAAGAGTGTTGTCAGGTCCGGAAATGTAGTTATTTCACTTGTCATTTCTTGTTAGCCCTTTCTTTCACCCACGATCACTGAGTGGATAAAATATTTAAAAGAATGTGCTCTATCAAATGCAGTTGAGATGAGCAACAGGGGCTGTCAGCAGAAGAGGTCATTGGGCAATTTCACTCTCTGCTTTCTTTTGGGGCCTTTGTAAGCCAAGTGTTAGGAAAATCGGCCAGTCACACAGAAGGATCTGTGGTTTAATACATAGTATGTGTTTTCAGTAAGGGAATTTGACTTGGATCCCAGGGATTACAATGATTTATTTCTGATGTGTAGTACTTCAGGTCTCTGGGAAATTGGTAGAGCATAAAAATCCATTTGCATGTGACCCGGTAAAAGTGACAACTTAAAAATGGATTCGGATCTTTTGTGATGCAGGTATATAGTGCACCTACATTAACTAGGGCATCTGTATCTACAAGCTAGCAACATGAAAATGCATAGCAGTGGGAGTCAATAATGTAAAGGCTGTAGCTTGATACAGCCAGTTTAGGATGACTTAGGTCTGATTCATAGAGGTCCTGAGCACCTGCTATTTCAGTCTTCAATCAAAGATATTCAAAGCTAAGTCCCTAAAGATGAAAAGTCATCAATAACCAGGTTCCTTGAGGTAATGTTATATTCTTTACCAGCTGCTGTACATGGGTAGAGCTTTGAGCTGCAGGACTTCCACATATCTGACTGAACCCGCACATCTCAATTTATCTAAAGAATTCCTATACACTATAGGGTCTGCCACTCATCAGGCACAGAAGGGTGAAGTATGCCTAGTGTTATCTGTTCTGCATACAAAATAGGTGCAGGGGACATACATTTTAAGGACCATTGACAGTAATCTGAGGTCAACTCCAATGGTCTTGTCTTGTGTCAGAATGGACACAAATCTACAGTCCTAATAACAGGTTTGGATGTTAAGCTGCACTTTATCTTCACCTGTTTTCCACTGCCTTGTAAATGAGTGCTTTCATGGGTGTTATCATTGTTTTAACACTATGTGGGAAACAACGTTTTTTGTTTCTGAATAGTGTTCTGAGAGCTAGCGGTAGTAATGCAGTTGTTGACAGCATTGTTTCCATTCACTGGTTTCTGAAGAGTTGAGGTTTTTGGTGGGTTTTTTCAATTGTTGGTGTTTTTGGTCGTCTTTTTTTTTTTATCAACTAGAAACTCATCCTAGCTGACTCCTGTCAGTTTTTAAAGACAAGCATAAATCCCTTTTCCCTCTCTTCTCTTCCCCTCTGCCTCCCCTGAAGGTCATGTCTACCCTAATCAGACAAATCTTAACTTCTTTTTTTCATGTTGTGTGAATAAAACTAATGATGGCACTGGGACACCCAAGTGAGTACAACATCCCAATCTATTGGCTGATGTTCAAATGTGTGATGACAGATGCCAATCTAAGTGCAGAGGGAGAAAAGGGAATAAAGGACATGAAGTAATTAATCCAACATCATACATCAAGTCATAGGCAGAAATAAAATCTGCACATTTTTGTTAGGTGTCTTTGCCCCTGATTCTTTCTTCAAAAAAATAAAGCACCATAATGTGGAGAGGTTTGTGTCCTTATCTTTCTCTCCCTCTCAGGACTTGAGTAAAATTTTGGTTTCTTTTTTCCTGATAGATCTTCTCTACAAAGATAAATAAGTACTGATACTATTTTACATTTCTAAGCAGGCTTCTGCAGATTTGAGAAGTTTAGTAAGTAGACCCAATTTAACCTTTGAGTTGTCCTGCTGCCAGCATATAGATGATACCACTGGACAAAGATATTCTGCAGTTGTTACAGATACTTTATTAATGTCCATTCTCATGAGAGCAGGACTCACCATCCAGCCTTTGAATGGAAGGGTCACTGCATGATAGTTTTATCTCTAAATATTAATAATGGGAAATAAGAGGAGTGTTTCTAGTTCTGTTACACCTATCAGTGTGTGTCCTGCATGCCCTAAGAACATGCTGTTTACCAGGGTTTACTTGAATGCTGCAATTATACAATTAGCATATTTATCCTATGCACATAATTATAGTTACTGTAATCATGTCAATATGAGATAGGAAAAGAAAAACCCCATGTTTAATAAGTCCCAGAGAAATTCAGATGAGAAAGCATTAAAAGAACATTAAGGGCTTGATACACCACCAAAATGATTCACATTCAAATGCCGCAGGAGAATATGGGATTGCCAGAGAGCGGCTGGTTTTAAGTATTCAGATATTCATCTTCCAGTATGAATTTCCTTGACTGTGTACAGTTCATGGCAAGCGTTTCTGAGAGAATAAACTCAAGTGCAGCGACTAACAAATTTACATACATATTATACAAATACATACACAAAAGGGTGCACTTCAGGTGTTCTGAAAGTGATTATTCTTTAACTGCTACAAAACCACAGCATGTCTGGACAAAGCTGCAACCACTCAGACCTGTTGCTTTAGTACGGAGTGAAAGAAAGAGAAAACTTCCTCAGTTTCCACTCTAGCCTTGAAATAGTGTTCATAAATAAGTAGCCTAGGATGCCATTTAATTGCATAATCATTTTTCCTGTTAGAATCTGGCATTGACATTGAATTGTTCTTCCAAACTCAAATAGTACTGTGTATTAGGAAAAGCACTATCACAGCAAAGGTCACATATAGTTACTCCAAGGTATAGCAAGGAGAGAGTCATTTCACTAGAAATGTTGAGTGAACCTGCAGGGACTTCATGTGAACGGAAACCAGAAAGGAAGATCTTGCCAACATTCACCTTTCCTTTTTTTGTTCAAAGGTGAACTGGTATGGTTTGAGTCTTACCATTGTCTGAGGAGCGATCAGTGGTCTACTGAGAAGACAGTAGATGCAACATAGTTGTTCCTGAAAGAAAAACTATGCAAAAGAACATATATTGAAGTTGTGGTTTGCAGCTGAATTACTATATTTAGAGGTTATAGTTAAGTTTCTTTTTCAATGGATAATAGGGCAGGAGAGAACATTGAAAATTATGCAGCCTGTGTCTGTGCCCCAGGGCAGGCTCAACTATGGCTGAGCTGTACATGACAGCAAGTTTCCAGCCTTTTCTTAAAAACCCCCGGTGACAGAGAGTCCCCAGTTTCTATAAGGAAGCCATTTCAAGACTTTATTAGACCTAGTATTAGAAAGATACTCTCACAATCTAATTTAAATTTATCTTGTTGCTATTTCATCTCAGTATTTCTTGTCCTTTCCTTTTTGTAGCTGCCTTGAAGATTTTTGTCACGTGTCCCTTGAGGCTAGATGGTAGAAAGCCAGCAGCAGCTTGCAGGGAGCTGGGAACCACTGCCTGTTTCTCTTTTTTCTCCCCTTCCTTTTGATTGCCTTTTTCAGTTATCTCGAGTGCCTGCTTATATGGCATGCCGCGAGTCAACAGAGTTTATAGAGAGGATAGAGGGGCCTATTTTTGGCACTTAAGCCACTTGTTATAACTCTGAATGAGTAGAAATGCTAGTAGAAGTGCAAAATACTACTTCTGCTAATATTTCCTTTTGGAGACGGGGAAGGCAAGCTCCTCTGTCACAGAGGAAATGCCATGAGAAGAGGAAAGTGCTCCATGAGTCATTCCTGGCAAGAGGGACTCAATCTCAATGGTGCAGTCAGATTACTGTCACTCAGTTTTACAGGAATATATCCAAGGTGAAGATGAATATGAGAATTTCCCTTACAAATGCTCCCCAGAGGTGACTTGCATCAACAGGCATATGCCAAGTGGAAGGTGATTGCACCCCTACAAAATTTATCTCCCAGAACTGACATATGTCTACAGGTTTAAGATTCCCCTTAAGTGCATACAGATTTCTGTGCAGCGGGGCATAGCTGTAACTAACTTTTACAAGATTTACATGATTTACACCATATTCTGCATGGCAGAGAAACCTAACATAAGCTGTTGAGAGATCTCCCGGGTGTTGAAAGCAGCGCATAGGATGCCGTAGGCAGATCATGGAAGTTTTATGAGTGACTGCTTTTTGTTAATGCACTGATTAGGAGAAAGCAGTGAGCTCTTCCAAAATCTTCCTTTAGGGATATATATTCTTACTGCAGAAACGTTAAACTGAAGTCCACGTTGTGTGTCCAAAACAAGCTGGCTTGTATGTGTAATAAATACCATGCTTGCTCTTTTCTTACCACTGACCTATCAGTCTCCCATCAGGAAAGACCACTCCAAAATTATACAAAGTCCTGACTACCTTTTTTTAATAGCTTATGACCTGTCTCCAAAGCATAGTTGCATCTAACAAGATATTTGTACCAAACTAGAGGGTACAACCTAGTACCAGACACTGGTTCAACATACAGAAACACAACTGCTAAATGAGAAACAGCAGTTTTGTAACTTTAATTGCTTCTTAAAAGTATACTTTGTGTTTTGTGACCTGGAGGCTAAGGCATTCAAGTGCTAAAATGTGATCTCTCTTTGGCAAATACTGTCCTGATGTGACCTATGTTTCACAGATATTTTAATTGGTCACTAGGGCTTCCAGCAACATAAAACAAACTTTTCCTGATTCTTACTCATTGACTAATGCTTATTACCTTATTAATTTGTGTGTAGCTGTGTTGTATTGCTTATGTTGAGGAGATTTATATGCCTAGAACTGCATTGTTTTTCCCGTGACTATTTTGGACATTTCAAAATTTGCAGGTTTAGAATGGCTACTTCAGAGGAAATTATAGATATAAAAAGGAGAGGTTTAATTCTCATAAAGGATCACATTCTGAAAAAAATGAAGGGAATTTAACCATGGTTAATGCATGCAATATTGAGGCTTTACTGTTCTGAATGTATTTCACTTGTTCTGACTTTATTGTCTAGCTGCATAGCACTTTTTTCTGTTATGTCCATCCCTTAGCCTGGAGTAAGGCTTCATCACTGTGAAAAATGCTAACTCTGTTTTAGTGACATAAAAGGAACTTTATACTTTCAGAGAGGAACTCAGCGCTTTAGAGAAGAGGATGTCTTATTATATCACACATTGTAGCTTACCTTGATGATCAGCTCTAACTGGGACTGGAGTTTAAAACAATAAGAGATCGTATCCTAGAATACCAGTGAATGTATGAAAAAGTGGGGGCAAGACCTTCAGCTCTTATAAATTGTTATCAACTCTATAATTGATTCCAGTGCTCATTTATACCAGCTAAAGATCTGACTATTGACTAATAAAGAGGAAGACAAGAAGTTCTTAAGGAATTGTTGTGGAGCAGGTGGATATTTTTCATCAGGCTACCCAGCGCACTGAGCGTGAACAGCAGCCACTTGGGGAAGAGCTCTGAAAATGTACTCTTGTAAGTCTCCGGGAACAGACTTTAAAGCATAGAGAGAGTGCATGTGGTTCAGCAGCCATGTAGAAAAAAATATATTTAAAAATCACTATTCTGTTCACTGATTACCTTTGGGAACTCAGGAGAAACGATGCTTTTACAGAGTAATCAGTTAAAAAGTTCTATGGTCTCATGCAATTTTGCTGAGTTTATACAATCCTAGATAAGGTGTCTTTCAGTGCAGATTTCCTAGATTCCCTGCAGGAAGAGAGAGAAAAAAGTCTGAAATGCCTCCTGAACTGAATTTCTGATTTTTAGTATTTCCACATCATCCCAGGATTTCGGACCTGATGAGTCAGCTTCTAGCTGCAGCAGCTGTCCTGGTCAGGACAGTCAGAAGTGGAGCCTAACTTGCAGCATGCTATAACTGCATATGTCTGTGCCAGCACTAAAAAGAAAATTAAAAATCACTTAGATAGATAGAATCTTTGCTTTACTTGAATTTTAAAGGGGCAAAGCTCACAACAGAATTGAATTGAGAAATTGAGAACATTTCCTCCTAGATCCAGGTAACTTCAGTTCCTAAGAGATAGTTTCTGTGATTGTGAGTTTAAAGGTCAAAATGAGCAAAAAAAGTCAATTTGTGTAGAAATGGCTTCTGTAAAAGATAAGGCTGCCTTCCTCCCTGTATGCTTATCATGTTAGTTTAGTGTCTACATAGTGTCCTTAAAATATTCCCTTTCACTTCTCTATTTCTAGGAAAGGTTATAGAAAACCAGATGAGGATTTGGGATTTCTTAGTGTAAGGATGTGAATCTCTTCTCCTCATTGCAGCTTAGTGTAAAGGCAGGTTAACAATGTTTATTTGATGAAGATCTTTAGGGCCATGTTATTATCTCCAATGCTTTTTTTCTGGAAATATTTTACCCACTTACATTTTTACCATTACCGCTAGTAATGCTAAAAAAAGAAAGGGAGCAGTAATGAAGCAGCTGCATTGACCTTCAGCAGTGTTTCATGCCTGTCTCTTCATCCCTTTTCATCCACAAGCACAAGAAACAAGGGACAGTGTGTCCAGAGTTTCTGCCAAGGATCTCATCTTTGAGGCTCTGGACTCCAGCTGCCAACAGGGCTCAATGCTTCTGCAACCCAGGCCAGGCCAAAAGAGGTGAGAATTGACCTGGTTACTTTGGAAGGAAAAGAAAAAAAAAGCAAGCAAGCAAAAAGAAACTTGTTAAGAGAGAGCTGTTTGCTTTCCTTGCCGCTCAGAGTGACAGTGATTTGTGGGGAGGTTGGAACCAGGAGTCTAAGAGGAGAGAAAGCAATGGCTTCTGTGTTGTGGCCTAATTAAATTCAAGTTTGAAGAGTTGTTGAAATATTTCTATTCTAGGATTGTATTTGGGGGGTTTTATGTCTAAATTGTTCTTAAATATCTTTGAGAGATTCCCACATGCACCAGGAAAGCTCTTCTGAATAATATTGTTAGCTTGCTTATCCATTTCCTCCAAGAATTGAATTCACTGGGCAGAAAAGTCTCTTCAGTCAGTTTTTCTGCTGAGCTGTGGTGAGTTCTGAGCTGGGAAAGGCCATGGGTTTACAGACTGTGTTGAAAGTCCAGCATGAGAGGAGGCAAAGTATTTTCAAAAAGTATAGTCGTGAAAGAGCTGGTTCTTTGAATATTTGTTTAGGCTTTGTTGTTGATTACACACTTTTCTACTGGAAAAGAAATGAGAGGTTTGGAATCGCTCAGAACATTTTCATCAAAAAGACTTTTTCAATTACAAAACCTTTTCCACCAATATTTGGAAAACCAATTTTGATTGCAATTCTTTTTATTAAAAAAAAAAGAAACAAAAACAACAACAAAACACCCAAGGGATTAAATGCTTCAATTGTGTCAAAAGCCTATTTAAATATCTGTGGGAGGAGCACTTTCAAAAATTCCAAGCCAATAGTTCAGCAATGAAGTACAAACATTAGTATGTTCTTATGAGCTTAAAAAGCTGAAAATCACTCCCCAAGATATTGATGGATCTCAAGCCAAAGGAAAAATATGTTCCCAGAAATTGAGTTACTAACATTGTCATCATACCCACTAGCTAATATATGGTGCTGGTTTTCAAGGACTAAAAATCTTTTGTTTTGAACTTACTGACATTTGCTGATCCAGCATAAATACTGAGAGTACAGAAGGGCTGCTGCTGTCAGACAAAGCCTTAGGCTGCTGCGTTGCTTATAAGCATGAGGGATACATCGGACGTACTTATTTTGAACGTGTCTCCTTCCACGTTTCTTTTCACCAAACACATTTTAGGTGAACACCAAGAACAAACATAGTAATTCAGTGTGCTAAATTCTGGAGTCAGTGATTCCTCTGTAACATCTGTTGTATTAAGGTTACCAGGAGAAATTGAATCTCTGTGGTACATGGCATGGAGAAGAAAGAGAGCAAGCTTTGTTTCTGCCTTTATGTCTTGTTTTCCATTTGCTGCCCTGCATGCTCACTCCCTGTTTGCCCTGCAGCTCAGGTCTGGGCTGTTTGGCCCCATGGCTGCAATCTTTGCCATGGTCCATGCTGCCACAGCCTGAGGCTCACAGCTGTGCCCAGCCGCCTTTGTGCCTTTGCCCTCGTCACCCCTTGGGTGTTTGCCCCGCGGCTCGGCGTTACAGAGGGTGTGTCGTACCATACACATGTGCTTCGGTTCTGTGGAGCAGATGCCGCCTGACACTGACTTTCTGAATTTTGTTTAAATTCCATATAAGGGGATCTCCCCTGAAGTTTTGTTTTCCTCTTGCAGTAATCTTCCCTGTGCTGCTGTATATACTGCACACCGAGACTTTTCCTTCCAGCACAGCAGACCTGCTGACTCTTGCAATTTACTTGTTTTTAATACAGACTATGCCTCCCTCCTCATCTTCCCCCTCCCTGTGATAATTTTGCCTGGGGAAGCAGTCCCACCTAGAACCCACAGTGTGTTTTTGTCCATTCCTCCATGTACTGAAAGGTTTCACTTGAACCACTGTGAAGCTCTTCTTGCATTTGCTAGCAGCTGTGATAATTTTTCTTCGCAGTTGCTTTTCTGGCTACAGCCTTTCTGTTATGCCTCCATTTGAGAAAGGATATCTGCAGCTTCCACATGATAAAATTCTTGTTGCTGCAAAATCTTCCCAAGAGAATCAATATAGATTGGATGTGTAGGAGCTGCATCTGGATGCAGATAAGATGAACGCTTGTCTGTGCAACCTAGATGTATTCAAGCTCCTCCTTCCAGAATCATGAGATCCCTGTTGCCCACTGCACCAAAATTTTGGCTGAACATTTCAGTAACAAGTACTTCTGTCTGTAATGACAGCTTAGTAGTTAGGACCCTGATAGAAGTTTATCTCAAAGTCCTGGTAATGGTTTTTAGGATATTTGCAAGAAATGGCCAAGAGTGCCTGAGAAATTTAAGCCTTGTCTATATAGCTGGCATCAGGAAATAAGCTGTTTCCTTGTTACCCTGATGTTGTGGCCGTGCTGTCCCTAAGCCCATCATCTTTACTCTTTCAGTGTCCTCATGAACAAAGGTTTCTATTCAAAATAGAAGAAATATGATTTCTCTATGGATTTATTCTGGAATAACCATGTCTGTTAATTGTTACAAATGAGACACAGCCTGATTTGCACAGCAAGTCCAAAGATTGCTGGGTGCTAAATTCTTGCAAACACTTTAGAAAAATCTTACCCTTTAATTTCTGGATCTCGCTGAAGTAACTGGAAACCTGTGTCTCAATAAACAGCTGAGGACAGGGTTAGGAAGTAGCCTGAGTTTCTATTTTTCTGCCCTTCAGGAGCTGTACTTACAAGGTCAAAAAAAAATAGATCCACTTCCCAGTCTAATCTGACCCACACTAAATCATTAACCATGTTAGCCTCATCCCCTCACTTAAAATGGGAGTGGATGCTTATTCATTTCTTAACAGAGTTTTGCTTTTAAATGATTCATATTCTGTTTTATCATTTTCATTGCACTTTATAGAGACTTGGCAGAGGCCTGAAGGACCTTTACTCTCTCCAGCTTGTCACTCCAGATGGCTTTGCATTTCCAGAGCAGATGAAATGCTCTGGCCACGGCAGTGCAGTTGCATGCATTTACTAATCCGCTTTGCCAATCTCCCAGACCCTTGTAGGATGCTTCTGTGCACCACATTTGAAGAGTTTGCATTTAAATTGGCTTTTGAAATTCATGTTTCATTTTCTTATTTTAATTACTGTCCCTGCTGGTCTCATAGTTCGTTACTATACTCTGCTGGAATACTTAGAGATTATTCAGGTTTCTTGTGATTTTGATAATAAATTTAAATGTGATACTATTGCTATTATACCAGGATCTGAATACTTAATTAGTGTCTCCATGTTTGAGTAACACAAAACATCTATAGTAAAAATAGGCAAAAGAATAGTATCTCCATTTTACTGATGGTGAACTGAACTTCTGAAAGATTAAATGATTTGTCTCAAGATGCTCAAGAGACTGTGGCAGAATCTGGAACCTTCATTCTTTGTGGCTCACATGACTTCTGCCTCATAAATTTATGAAACTTTGTGGAATCAGACCCACGGCAGCACCTTGGAGAACCAATCTTATGCCCAAGCATCAGTAAAATGAGATTCCTCACAAGTGCAGTTTCACTATGACAGTAGGAAAATGTTTCTGAATATTAATTTACATTTCATCTCCATGAATATATTTGAGTCAGAAGCGGTATGAAATATTGTGCCATTTGCAGCTGAATTGGAGTTTGGACTGTGTCTGGGTCAGCCAGAAAAGTTGTACTCAGCACATTGAGCCAGTGTATTTCAGAAACTCCCCGCTAGGCAGTTACTGGGGGGCAAACATGCTTCATGTTCATGACGTGTTATTTTTCTGAAAACCAGTCCTAATATGTTACTCTGAAATAGATTTACTTAAAATTATGGTTCTATTGTGTTTCTCTGAGTCTGTCATTAGGTAATCCTCTGTTTTTTCCCTCGGATCTTGGTGTATTACAAGTGAAACCATGCTGTGACACTGGTGGCTTCAATTTATCCCTGTTTTGTAGTATGCAAAGTAAAGATGACAAAATGATTCATGCTCCAGTTATTGGTTTTACTACTTTTGAAGTACTTCTCTACCTCAGCAAATATAATCTCATACCACTTTCAGGACCCAACACCTTTTTCCATTTGCCAGGTCCCTAAAAAGGGTTTAACATTGCGTGCAGGGATGTGTGCGTTGAAGATTCTCTGCTTTGACCTCTCTGGGTTGTCTAATACATTGCACAAGCCTATAAAGAGGAGGAAAGCACTCATGAATTTGTACTTTTGCAAGAAAGACTTGCACAATCAGCATGACAGCTTGTGAAAACAACAGAGCCCTAGTGCGTGGTATAAGCAGGTCTAGCAGGCTGTCTGTCTTTCTGTCTGTCTGAGACCCATGGCTCCTGGCAGCAGCGCAGGAGGCATAACTATGTACGTGGACATTGCTGAGAAGCTGTAATAAGGAGGAGACTTTAGTGGTTGAAATATTTGGTTATACTTAAGTCTGATTTTTGGCTGTTGTCATATTTAGGAGGGGGAAAGGTGGGGCATTGTATTTTCATACTCCTTGTGCAGAAGCTGTGTGGGACCAGTTGGAACCAGCTGTTGTGCTTTGTGGTGATTCACGTTGCAAAAAATGAATGTTTAGAAATCAGATGTAAGTAAGTAGATGCACAGTCTTCAGCGGGGCCGAGAAACTCTTGACCACTGTGCTCTGTCTTTTTGTAGGTCCTTACTGATGCATTGCCAGTTCAGATATAGAGCTAGAATGAGTTATTCACCACTGAAGTAAAAAGAAGAATTTTCAGCTTAAAGTTTCAGGCTGTTTTCTCTAGCTCTGGTGGTTAAAGGAAGCACTAGTAAGTTAGAAGTGTTATAAGAGTTGTTAGTTGAATTCAAATATAATTAAGCTGGGATCAGAAAAAAGGAAATCTGAATATCTCTGAGAAAAGATAAAGATGGTGGGAATCTCAGACCATTTTGTTAATCCCTTGTTTGTGTAGTGTGGAACTTTTAAGAGGATTTATGTCTCTATTTTATGTGTCTGATGATTCCAAGCAGAGGTTATTTATTACTGCAGTTGTAATTTTTTTAGCATGTTTTCTTGATAACAGGCCCATTTAAGTTGGCAAGCTTCAAAATCCTCATTCCATATCCCTCTCCTCCTGTGACATGTGAACATGCTGAGAAGATTACAGGTGTATTAAGTGCCTATGGAAAGGGGAAGAGTTCTAGGCAACTATTTCCCAACTTCTCTTGTTACAATCTATAGCAATGCCATTACTGTCGTCTCTAACATCGTGGCTTAGCCTAACCCTCCAGTTGTGCACTTAGAAAGTCACAGCCTGTCAGAATAGCATTAGTGTCATTTCCAGCACCTCGCCTACCCACTGCCACCTCAGATCATGCCTGAAATATTAACTCAGGTGCTCTCTTGTGGTGATAAAGTGAGGGTGATCAGCTACTTGTCAATCAGCCTTTCAATCTGAGCTCCTAGGTTGCTCATAAATGATACTACCATTAGCTAAAACAAAGTGGGTGGTTTTTCCCATATTTCTCATCTATTTTCACATCAGAGAGAAACCCAAGATGACATATCCATGCTCTTGAGATTAGAGATACTGAAAACTGGATTGCAGAAAGCCTTCTTTTCAGATATGGGTGGGTGGCTGCTCACCAGTCTCTGCCATGGCTCTCAACTTTTACTTGTGCGCATATTAGCATTTAGGAATGACATCCACAGTGTTCCTGCAGCAAAGGATACATCTCTGTGTAACTAAGCTCTCAGTATTTCTCAGTGTTCCTGCTAATCATTGATGACAGAAACTTTATCTCTAGATGATTACAATATTTTAATTTGCATTTTTCTCACCAGGAGGAAAGTTGACAATGAGGGCGCAGTCCACTCCCTCAAGATACCTACCATCAGGAAGAGAAATCTTTCAAGACTCCAGTAAAACATAAAAAAGCACTCAAATTTCAGTCAAGGTATTGTTTGTTGAATATTTCTTTCTGTCTCCTATAAACAGAAACAAGCTAATTTTAAAATTTTGTGTCTGGGAGAAGCTAAGTATACCAGGCTTATTGGTTACAAGTAAATCCCTTAGTCTACTTGGTCAGTTTAAAGGAACCTTACAGTAGTTGTAAAATCAGGATTCTGTCAAGTGCCTGTTTATAACTTTTTGGCTAAAAAAAAGTGAAGTGTTAAGGAAATCCTGTAAGCAGCACATACAATAATACACCATTAAAGCCTGGAAAAGTGCGGAGATATGTTTCTTTGTCAGGGCTTGTGCTTTTGTAGGTATTCTCTGAATCAAATCACAGTGTACAACTCAGTGCTCCCCTTGGAGCCAGGATGTCAGACCGTGTTGTATGATGCACTGTGCCACTCTGTCTTCTGCTAACAGATAGCTCAGAGCTGAGTCCCCGCTAAAATGTACTGCTGCTGTGTTGGGACTCTGGGGAGTGGTAACAGTGTTTCATAAGCTGGTTTTAATGTTTCTGATTAATCTAGTATCAATTACCAAGTGGCTGGTTTTTATACAAATCCAGGATTTTACACATTTGGAGTAAGTTTATACAGTTGTGTGTTTAAGCCGCATGGTCTGATGACCAAAAGTATTGTTTAGTGTTCTGCTAAGTTTTCATCAGACTAATTAGAGTTTTCCTTAGTCTCAGAGCACAATAGTGGTTGGTGCCATCTCAGAGACTGGTCTACTTTAAAAAAAAAAAAAAGTAAAAATCATGACTTGGGAACCCCTAGTCCCAGCATGCATTTGTGTGGAAGGACAGAAAATACACTGCTCTGACATAGCTAGTCCAGAGTTTTCTAATAAAACTGAAGTTTTTTTCACCTTCATCCGTTCTGTCTTCATGTTATGAAACCTTTTGAAATTAACTGTGGACTTTATTTTGACTTAACCTCCTTTGGTTTAGAAATTTCCACCTAAGTGAAAATGGTAGCACTCCTAATTCTTCCAGGCTAAGTGCAGTGTGGTTATAGAATAAATTAAGGTGTATTAATAAAAGACATATCCTGTTCTATTTGCTTCATTTTATGGTTATTTAGAATCAATTTATGGAACAGTTACCATAGCCACAACCTAAAAAGACAGGGGCAGTAGCAAAGCTTGTGAGCTAAAATCCAGTATTGCTACATGCGTGAAATCATAGATAAGTGTGACAGAATGTGACATCTAAGATACAGTTTGACTTACCAATGAGGGACAAAGCCAAGATAAGACAAACTGCCTCTGGAGAGAGAAAAAAAAAAAAAAAAAAGAAGAAAGATTCACTGTTGGAATAATTTTGATTTTTGAAAGAAATCACAACGCTTCAAAATGATTGTGCTACAATGGTTATAACATCAAAAGCAAGGATAAACTCCTGGAAAGCTATATTTGCAGTATTTCCGTTTAACCATTTCAAGGCAGGCGAGTGGATAAAATACAGGAACTGTGCACAGCAATGACTGCCCTTTCCTTTTAACACATACAGTTTACTCATGTTTTCCATGTGGTTTACACAGCTGGATACTCTACAGCCATAGCTTGTCCCTCTCTGACACTTGCTGTTTCCCCGTAGCCCCCCCTGTTATAGCTGAGGCCCTTATTAGTGATTGTTTTCTCTTCCTCTCAACCCCATTGCAGTAAGTGCCATGAAAAAAAGTACTGCACAGAGCAGGCAAAGAACTACATGTGTAAGAGAGTATGAGGCTCTTGGTCTTTGTGTGTAATAGCAAACAGTGCTAATGCTGTCACTTGTGTTCACTTCCACTCTGCGCAGTTTTAATGGCCACACGAGACGGGAGCGATTGAGATCTGGCCTCTTTGCCTTTCTGATTTTCCACACTAAGTATTTGTTCATTATAAAGGTGCTGGAAGTCGTAATACCATCTTCTCATGGATAAGGCTACAAAACAAACAAAAAGCTCAAAGGAAAGGCAGCTTACAAGATGACTGCAATGTCAGTGTTAAAACTGGCATGTGACATTGATATACATAGAAAAAAATTGACTCCACTGCAATTAGCAAAAGGCCCCAGTGACCTTGCTGAAGACTCTAGGGCAGGGTCCATCTGAGCACGAGCAGGCTGATACCTGTGAACACTGCTCAAAAAACCAAATTATCATGCACTTTTGGTTGATCTGTCTTTTGCTGCCTGGGCATTTTCCCACAGTGCTTGGAGCTCTGATTAAGGCAGTCAACCATAAATCACTAAGGCACATGTCAATGAAGCCCTTACAATGCCACTGGGGATAGAGGAATCATATCCTCTTATTGCTTTAATCGCGAGGCTGGAGTCCATTAAAAATCCATTTAAATCTATGAACTGGTGCTAGTTTTAAACTGGTAATTTATGTCCAGTGGATATTAGCAGCATTTTTTCCCTCTGTATGTGAACTATTGCCAAGAGCTGCTCTAACTAACCTATGCTATTCAAGTTCAGGCTTAGACAATATAATCTCCTTCACTTTCTGGGTATGTATCAGCAGGCAGCAGTAATGGGTATTGTCTGAATCAAAGCCTCTTATAGAAGTGTTGCAAACCAAAATGAAAAGCCTGGAATAGCTCACCGTCAGTATGTGGAAACTATTCCAAACTGGGAATTGATTAGGGGATTTTCTGCCATTATCTTTCAAACTGCATTTTGGAAGGACTCAAAAGTAACTCAGTAGTAGATAATGTGATACCCAATATCCACCTGCCAGGACAAGCTGTACAATAATAATAAAACAGATGCTTTTAGCATAACAGGGCACATTCAGTCTAGTTAGTTACTTTGTTATTTGTGGAATTTGAGTAGTTCAGAGGTGCTCTGTCCCTGTACTCAGCTGATTTGCAAGGCAAGGTGTTCTGCAGGGTAAATGATCTCACACACAGTGTTGCAGCTCTTGTCCTCCATGTCAGTGCTTTTACATGGTGGCTTTCAAAGGTAGGCAGCCAGCCCCCCACTTCTAACTGACCAAAATCAGGTTCTTCAAAGGCGCCCAGTTGAAACAGTGCAGAATCAGTACATATTGTACTGTTAATATAATAGGAAACACTAAAGAAGAAAAGCAACAGCAGTGGCACAGTTTGTACCTATGTTACCGTGTTTACAAGCAACAACGTAGAAGCAAAGACAACTTGGGCAGATGTATCCTAAGGCCAGGAGGGTTCCTACAGCTTCTGGGCTGCAGAGTCTGGGCAGGGTTGTGACCAATTGAAAGTAATCTGACTTTTACCCTCTGTACTGTAAAAAGCCTCTCTGGCAGCTTCCATCTCAGTTTTCTCACAGAAATAGACTTTGAATCACAGAGGTCAATGTCTTCTCATTTACTCATGGTATTAAAAAATTCTGGAATTCAAAGCAAAGGGATGCAAAATCTTTTGTTCCTGTTGCCCATTTTCCACTCTTAAATCACATTCCAAAGTCCTGAGGAGTGCGGGTAGTTCAGCTATCACATCCATCTGTCATTGCTGGGCCTTTTCAAACGTCCATCCCCAGGCGCTGTCCTTCCTTTGCCTTCTCCCCCTCTGCTCGGCAGGTCCTCTGCCTGGCTCCCCATGGTGCAACCGGCAGAGCTGCCAGTACAGCACAGGTGTACCCCCAGCGAGCGCCGCAGGGACGCGCCAGGGCAGGGGATGGTTACGTATTCACAGTCCGTCTGTCTCCAGCTATTTTGTCCATCTGTTACAGTTTCTTACTACTAGCAGGTGAGCACCTAGCCCTGGAATGCTACAAAAGCAGAAAGGAAACTGGCACGTGAAGAGTGATGAGATAAGCATAATATTGGATGTAAAGGTGTGAATCGCAGTTGGAGATCCATAAGGGATGTAGGAGCAAATGTTGATAGTTGTGGCAAGGGGTTTTTTGCCCTGCATTTAGGAATGATCATCAGAGTGCAATGAGGCTGGCCTCATCAGCCAGAGGCAGACAAAAGAAACCAACTGAAAGCAGGCAAAGGCTCAAACACTTCTGAGCCAAAGTGCTGGTCTTTATTTTTCTAAAGTGAAATGAATTCATTCCTACTGGAAATCTACCAAACTATTTACTCTTGCTTCTGGTAGCAGCAGCCACAGAGGTAGCCGCAAGTCTCTAGGTAGTACAGGTGTTTGCTAGAAAGAGCAGCTGTTACTGTTAGAAAAAACCCAAAAGGTTCCCTTCAGTTTCAGCTTCATAACTCAGATGACAAGTTCTGAAATGAATTAAAAAAAAAAAAAATCTGTAACAGACGCTTCATCATAACCTGCCTCATTGTGTGGCTTTGCTTGCAGCTGTTTTGCTGCTTCTGAGGTTTGGCATGGGATAGCTGTTGTGGGGGCTGTGTTCACCCTTCTGCATGTCCTTTTTCTGACTCACCTTCCATTCAGGAGCCAGTTTCTTTTTTCACCTCATTTTTTTCTCATTAGTGCAAAGGAAGCAACTGTGCTGCTGCCTTAGCTGATGCCACAGCTAGACAAAGGAGAACAGCTTCCTTAGAGAGGCAGAAGGTGTTTGTTTCTACTAGGTACTCACTTGGGACAAAGAGTAAACAGCAAAACTAACTCATTCTCCCCAGCCTACCATTTTTGTTAGTTTTCTAATGTGAAGGTTCTCCTTTGAAGTGGCAAGGTTCATTGACTGGACTTGAAGGCATCCAGATAACGCCTCAAAAGGCAAAACTGTACTTATGTCAGCAGCATTAGGGAAAGTTAAAGTTGTGGATAGAAGCAATGCAAACTAAGCCAGGAAGCTTCTGTTTGATTCAGACATCTTATAGCTGGCTATCACTGAAGTTCACATTTGACAACTGCGGAACTACAGCCTTTTTATTTTTCATTTACAAAATCCTGCAGTAGTTCAGAAATGAGGAGCAGGCTTTTGTGCATATGACTGAGCAGAGAGAGCCAGAAGCATTTTGAAATTATTCAGCGCAAGTTATGTTTTGTTCTTACTGCTTTTCTTTTTAGCACCAGAAATCAGTGCTGATGTCATTCTCATGTTAGTTGCTTAGTTTAGTGAGAATAAAGGACAGCTAAATTGGGACCTTGCAAAATGCAACACCCAGATGGCGGAAAAGACAAGTGAACAAGGTGCTGAAATGAGAGGCTTTTGTCTTGGGTTTGAAAAAGAAATTTTGAAAAAATCAAGTGGCATACAAGTAATTCATATGACCATAAGCAGAAGTGAAGTTCATTTTGAGCCTCAATTTTGCATTCCTTCACATTGATTCAGGCAGTCAGTATTCCTGTACTTATTCTGTGTTAAAAACAGAAGCAAACCCAAAAGCAAAGCAAAGAGAATCAGACCTCAAAGGAGTCTCTTTCAATACTCAGAGCCTGTGAAGTGCATTTCCCGAGGTCCATGAAGGCCAGGTTGTGTAAGGGACACCCATCCTTAGGGTGATGCTTTGCAGGGACCTCCTAGCCAAATGCTTAAGGGCCAAGGAGCATCCCAGGTTTTGTTTCTATCCCAGATCCTGGGTATTTCACTGAATACATTTCAACCCCTTGTCATCACAATGTTATCACTGCAGAGTGACAGCAGGCTAAGCCAGTGAGTTAACCTGGATCTTGCTGTAAGAAATGTTTCCACAGAGGCAAGAGTAGTGGCTACAAATTGGAGGACCACGCTAATCTAATAATTATCGGATAATTACACAGCCACAGCAAGCCAGGTATGGCTACTTTTAGAAATGCCCCAGGAGGAAATGAGGTGGAGAGGGAATTATTCTAACATATGGCAATTCATCAGTGGCTAACACCAGCAAGACTTTGTTAAAAGATTCCCTTAGGGGTCCCTATGACAACGTCATGGATTTAGACTGGTGATGAACATCTCTCTGAATAGGGCAAAACAGAGGAAAGAATTACAGGCTTCCTGATATTCTGTGATCTGGGATATAGGTGAAACAATTTCCACCATAGTCGGTACCTTGGGAAAGAAAGCAAAATTATCGCTGGTACTCTGTATGATTGGAGACGTGTAATTTTATTTGCGTAGACTGTTTCACACGGGAGCTAGAATGAGAGTTTGTGCCAAGGAACCCAGAAGGAACTTCCTTTGTT
The DNA here is from genome assembly GCA_033124195.1 of Coracias cyanogaster. Classification (NCBI taxonomy): domain Eukaryota; kingdom Metazoa; phylum Chordata; class Aves; order Coraciiformes; family Coraciidae; genus Coracias; species Coracias cyanogaster. The sequence continues at coordinate 27,418 of JAVSBS010027759.1, forward strand.
TATCTTTGAAGATACTTTTTCATCTGATTTTTTTCTACTTTCCAGCAGCACGGGTTATATCAGACATAGCAGCATAACACATAGGTGCTAAAATTAACAATGCTGTGTTGTAAAAACTTTTAAGAAACAGTGACTGGTGAGAACTGCTTATGAGTAAAACCGAAAAGGAAGGAGGAGCGAGGCATCATGGAAGTGTTGGCAGAACTGTTCTTTCAAAATGTAAAATGTAAAAATTTGTTGACAAGCAATATAGATTGCTTTAGGTAGGGCAGTGATCATGTACAGCTTATGTTTTCTCTTTCTTGCGAAAACTACAAGATATGAAGTACTACAAGGATTTTCCACCTCATGGGTTTACACAGAGGGGTAAGTTCTTGTTGGTTTTGGTCAGGGGTCCCTGCAGGACAGGGAAGGGGGATGTCCCCAGGCTCATCCTGGCCCCTTGCTGGGAAGACCCAAGGTGCTATGCCAAAGCCTGCCTTTTCTTCAAAAGGAAGATGGAAATGTGGGTAAGGAAGGAGTCTGTGGTACTCTCTGATGCACACCTCTGCTGTGAGAGCAAGTTTGCTGCTCACTCTGACTAGAGCAATCTTCCTCACCCACTGCAAGGATACGCTCCTGTCTTCTTCTCACCACTTGAGAAAACAGTTTCTTTGCTGGGTTTCTCTTTGTGTATGTTGGAGTTGATGAGCTGATGTGGTATGACAGCACAGCTACAATTGCAGAAAAAACAGGAAGAATGGCACATTTTTTCAGGATATTCCATCCTGTTCTAATATTTATTTGGCTTGTCAAAGCATTAATGCTTCACCTGCTGCAGTAACGGACTTTTTGATATAGAAGTTTTGCTAGAGAAAGGATTATAGAGTATACAGCGCCAGCAGGATTTTGGAAAAGAAGTGGAATAGGGGAAGGAGACATTTTCTTTTTAAAAAAATATAGTAAATTCCATCATGGGAACTTATATACCAACTAGGCCATCACACTAAAGGTAAGAGCTAGTTTCCAGGTACCATCTGATAGTGATGAAAACACTTAGAGCATGACTTTCATCTATGTCCTGAACAGTCACCATATGAGCACAAGCTCATCCAACTGAGGATTGGTGCACCATCTTCCAGCAGGCTTCTTAGCATCAGGTACATGACATTTCATGACTTTTTGTAAGGGTAGATTTTTCCAGCCTTTTGGAGTGTATTACCTGTAGGGGATTAGAAGATTTTGATCATGCCCATGTGCAAACAAGCATAGGAAGGGCAGGGAAAATTAATATGGGCCAATGTTTTGAAGCCTTTAGTTGTGCTCCTGGTTGTTGATCACGCTTTACTTCTATTTGTATTTAGACTTGGCCACAATGAATGAAGCTAATTAGACTTGGTTAAGCTGATAACTCCACTGCTGAGCCCTCCTTGTCTCTGTCAAAAAAATCAGTATTTTCATTCTTCTATAACCTCATTGCTCTATTAAACACCACCAAGAATATATTATGCTGAAACTTATGCACATAATGAGAGCTTTGGGAATTTGGAGGTGTTTTATTTGTAACTAGAATGAAGGTTTTCAAGAGTAGGGATTTGCTTTCTATGGTTTTCTGCATTCTTAATAACAAAGAACAAAACAACATAAGTAAAAATAATCAACCCCAGATCTAGAAAGACTTGACTTTCCTGGAAGCTGTCCTTGCCCCAAGTCAGTCAGGCTCTCGTGCTGTCATTTCTAACCTTTCTTTAAATGGAAGGTCAGACAAGTCCTTCAGGTAGTTTCACTGATGAAAATGAGATGCAAAAAGGAAAAGATTCTAGATGAAACCAGGGTAGCTCTTTCAGTAAATATCTCATTCCACAGTCATTGTGAGATCAGGGCCATATCTCCTGCAGAAGAATAATATCCTTCATGAAAAGGCTGCATAAGCATAAACTGCATGCTAAGCTATGTTTAATTTGTGGCACATCCAAGTGAACTTTTTGGGGTAATAGTTACATGATGTTCTCTGTTGCATAACAGCTTAAGGGAAATGTTGGGAAAGGCTTTGTCCTCATACTATGTGGCATCTCCCACTGCCTTTAGGGATGGTAACTGACTGCAGTGTTTTAGGGCTTTGGCAGCAGTAGAAATCCTGCCTTGGCTTTGGGTAATTGCCATGAAACACGCTGAAACACTTCCCTCCCTGGACGGACAGCCCTCTACTCTTCATTGCATTTCCTTCCAACAGTGTATTTGAGAAAGGTCAAAGCAGCACAGAAACATACCTGTAGCTGAGTCTTTGGTAGAAATACTGGTATGAGCCAGAGCTAAGCAATTTGGCTTGGCCAAATAAAACATTTCTAGTGCTATTCAGAGCTATGCACAATCTCCAGTAACATTTGTGTTGTAGCCCCAAATCTCTTGATTTTTAGTAAAAGCAATTTTGTCTGAATGGTGCTAGAGTATTGTGAGTGAAAGAAACTATTTGGAGAGCAGTAGGAAGACTTGGTTTAACCTAATAGCTTTTACTACAGGTGGAGTATAGTGCAGAGAATGGAATAACGAACATACTCCCTAGTTCAAGCAGCCTTCTGTGCTGCAGCTGCATATGCGGGCAAATACATTATAAGCAACTTCAGTAAGAACTGTAAGAAAGTGCATCCTTGGAAGAAAAGTACCAAAGACAAAACTCACATCAATAGCAGCAGTAGGTAAGAGCATTCCTAAGTACTCAGGAACAAAGGAGATTTTAGAAAAAACTCGAAGCAAAGAGCGTTTACATCTTATCTATATTCATCTTTGGTTCCATTTGCTTGCAGTGTTCTCTGTCTTACAAAGGAGATCAGCTTTTGTGGGGACAGCTGGGACTGGGATGGCTTATTGTCAAGCCTCAAATGTCAATGACTAATGCTGATTTACATGCAGATTGCCTCTCAGCTTTATTTTATTTGGCTATTTATTTATTTCTCAGAAATGCTGCCATTTGCTTTAGAGGATCAAATCAATGAGAGGGCAATAAGATGTAATCTTATTGCCGATTTAAGAAATAGGTAAAAAAAAAAAAAAAAGAAAAATAAGGATGAGATAAGCATTGCAGCAAATGTGTATCTGCTGGTAGTTTTTCCATTCAGGTGTTTGCTAGATGGTGATGATCTGTTTGGGAAGAATGCTGTAGATCTAGAGCTGCAGTTGAGCCCAGCCTCTGTGTTCAGTCTCTGCTGTTTGAGTCAGCCTTTAAAGTTACCCACTATTGGTATGAAACAAGTACCATTCCATTAGGTCTGTTTCCTGACAGCCAAAAAAGTGAAAACCTGTAGCTCACACCAGCTGGCTACAGGCAGAAAAGACAGGGTTTTTTTCAATGGGAATGTTTCCTTTCCAGGGTGTTTCAAATTAGTGCTACGTGCCTTACTGACAAAAATTAAATTCTTGTGGGCTGCCCATCCCCTGGATTCAACACTGTTAATTTGGTTCATTATTTCACTCTCCTCCTCCTGTCTGTCCCCATCACTTGCTCTCTCATGTTGAATATTCTGTGGGGTGGGAATGAGCTCTTTGCTCTGTATCTTTACAGCGACTTTGCAATCCTTTCTTCCACCCTGAAAAATGTTTGTTACTGGTGATTATTTATAGCCAGAAAGAAATTGGCTTAATATTTTTACAGATTTCTTGTTGAGCTTTGCAAGTTTGCATTTTGGAGGTTACAAGCCTCCTAATAGTGATGAGAAAGCTTGAGGTACAGCCATTGAAATTGAAATGTTATGCACCATCAATTTATTTTGCTTGGTAGTTTCCAATATACAATTGCATTGTCATTAGTCCCTGTTCATGTTTAACTTCCACTGACTTCAATGGGAAATTGGTCCCCTAACTGTTCAGAAGTGGCAAACTGCATACCAGAAGGAAATGGGCTTGCATAAATAAGGCACTAGATTTAATGTCAAGAGATCTGGGTTCAATTTCTTGTGTGCTGGCAAGCCTCCAGTTTTGGATCCAGCTTCACCTGATCCATTAAAGATGAGCAGACACGTACAAGCCCTAGGTCCACAGGTTCAACTCCTTGCTGAGCTCAGCCTTGTGTGTGCATATCTGTGAAATGGTGCTAATAACAAGATAGTCAAACTTGTAGTTGCCCGAACATAAAAACCCCTTGAACATAAAAAGTCTGGTTAGGCTGGAGTAAATGCTTATCTTTTAAGATTCATTATAGTCGCTTATTCTATGCACAGCCCTCATGGGGACTCAGAAGGGTTAGGAGATTTATAGATAAAAAGTTGGGATTAACAGATAAAGACACTGTGACACAGCCCAGCTCTTGTGGATTTATAGTAAACTGCATTGATTTTTATTCTTCTTCTTTCCTTCTTTATTTCTTTCTCTTTTTCTTTTTTTTTTTTTTTTTTTTTTTAATTTGATGGCTAAGGACATAAGAAATGATCACAAATTGATGGTGATCCTGAAAATCACTTTCTAATGGTGATTAAAATCTCTTATTAAACATATATGTAGCGTGAGGAACCAGGTGACAACTATTGCTGGTGCTGAGTGCATGTGCCTCAGAATAAGTAAACATTACTGATGGTTTGAATGTTCTTCCTTGAGAATTTTTAATGATTAGAAGATTTTCTTCATTATAGTCAAATATCTAACCACTAATTACTCTGTTAAGCTGTGTTCTGGTAGCAGGAGAAATGCAACAACGAATCTATTTACCTATTAAAATCTTTACGTGTCTATTACTATCACCAGTCTGTGGTTCCTCAGAAATATAGACTCTTATTGATGGGATCCCAGATGCTAACTAGAATTTAATTTAGTTAAATGGTGTATACTACAGATTGTATTTCCCCATGGATATACACAAACAGAACAAGATAAAACCATTACCAATTACTTAGGCTTTTTTTTTTTTAACCTATTTGCACCATTATTTCTTTCCATTGTAAATATAAAATATTTACAACTATTTATGTGAATTACTGCACTTTTTTTGAGTCAGAAAATCTGCTCGCTATGCTATAAAGTTGCTTTCAATGATGTCACTCCAGTTGCAACTGTCCAGCCGTTTATAAGACACTACATCTGGCTCTACTCCATTTTTTAGTAGATTATACTAAAGTGAATCCTTAAGGCTAAACCCTCTAATTTACTAAAACAGATGCACATAAAATTACAGCTGTCTCAATAAGGCTTTCATTGATTTGAACAGAACTGGGATTCATTTAAGTGGTTATAAAACTTAGATAAGCAAACTTCTTTCAAATCCAGATAAAAAAACCCCACAAGTAAAACACCAAAACAAAACACCCCAACCTGCCAAACAGCCTTAATTACTGGTTTATTGATTGGCTCATCAGTGCCTTATTCCTTATCTCTGTGTCCACTGACACCATCTCTCCTGGATCCCTTGGCTCCAATGGCAACTAGGTGTGCTTCCCACACGGAGGGACAATTTTATTGTTAAAGTATGATATTTGTTGTGATTAAAGCATAGTTTCACTCCAAAAAGTAACTATATACCTTATGTAAGATTCTTCTCTCTGACACTTTGCTGTCTAAAAATTAGGCAACTTAAGCTGTGATTGCCTGTGAAGTGCAAAGAGAACATAGATGGAGACCTTAAGACACATGACTAATTTTTAGGGATCTTAAATTACGTAGAAGGTTGTTTTGTTCCTGCAGGTTTTCTGCTATTAAAAGACCCCACTGTGACTTTCTGCAGACACTTTGAAGGGAGGTATCTTACCCTAAAAGTCTATGGGAATGTTTTGAAGATGTACAGGAGGTGTAGAAGCATCCCCTCCAGGGACTAGCATAAGTCTACTCGACTCCACATATCTTCACTGCATGGAAGTGCCAATAGTTTTACACCTGATGCGGAACCTTCTCAGCATCCTAGATTATAACTCAGAGGAGCATGAAGTTCAAGAGGACATGCTGGAGGGGAAAAGAGATGTAAAACACTGAGGAAAAGGGAAGTGAGTTTTCTTTAAAGACTCAGCCAGAAGCAGTTCCATTACCTTCCCAGGAGCCAATGTCCCCATTTTGTATTATAAGTCTCATTACCCAGTTATGTCACCCAGCTTAGTGTCACAAAGTGTTCAGGCATTACTGCTGCTGAGTGTTAGGGAAGCCACCCGAATCCAATTTAAAAAAAAAAAAAAAAAAACCACCACAGCAATATTAGAAACAACAAATTGGTTTTAAAGAGAATAGTTACAGCAGTTTGCCTAGAAACGTGCTGTTTTTTCCACCACCAGCTCTTTCTCTGCTGATGGGCCCTATTTTCTTTTCCAAATGATATCTGTCAGTTCAGTCAGCAGTTACAAATTTGATGCAAGAATTAGTGGAAAAAACTTTCTAGCTTATGTGATAAACAACCTTAGATGATCATAATCCGTAACCAAACCCTCTACTCTCACTTTTCCCCTGGGAGAGAGGATAAGAGAACAGCACATGGCAGATGTTAGTTACTTGGTTTAATACAGTGCTTCAGATCTTGTGGCATATTCGTCTGCGTGGCTAGCAGGTGGAGGAGTCTGCCTGTTGCTAATTCCTTCCTGTGCCTCCACTGATAGCAGTGGAAAAAGTTGATTATTTTAATGAAAATGAGTGAGAAGACATATTTTACACTGGATGGTTGTAGCATTATGTACTGCTGTAATGTTGAAAAGTGGAGTTTGTCCAAGGCTTCTGAACAGTGTGTGCAAAATTGAGCTCTCCATTGCCAGTGCTGCAGGATGTGGGTTGGCCGTTCCTGTTACAAGAACTGAAATTAGAGCTGGGGGGAGAACGAAGAGGCGGGAAGATGTATTGCTACTCTTTTTGCTCTCTGGACAGGAAACCACCGGTGGTTTTGAGACAAGTCAACCTGCAACCTTTCTTTAGCATTACCTACTGCCCCATTCACCATTTCTTTACCTCAGCAGTTGTCACAGCCTGGGATTTTGGGATTCTGGTGGGAGCAAAGACAGGTCAGAGACAGTTTCCTGACCTGGCAGTCTGCTCTGATTCACTTTAGCATAGGGCTGCTCTGATTCAAAGACTGGATTCTTACTGATATATCAGATGGATATACAAGCTTTGAACCTGACAGTACATCATATAATTATGTATCATAGGAGGTTTATTTGCCTGTCCACATACGCCTGGGCACATGTGGTGAGTACCACACAAACATGGAGCTGGGTGCGCAGTGTCTCACCTGCAGCCTTGGGGCTTCTCTCTCACTTCTGTAGGGCCAGAGAATGATCAGCTGAATTTACACTTGCGTAGGAAGGAGAGACCTGTCCCTTTTGTTCCTCTCTCATTGGGAGCTCCATTTTTCTCTCCCGTCACTTCTGTAATTTCTCCTTTTTCACAGGATAAATGCTCAAAAGCACCCCCATTACTTGGGAGCCCAAATGGTGTTACTGAGCTTGGTACTGTGATCCTGCCTGGTCTCCTAAATCGTGTTGAAAATGCCATGGGGCTGTTCAGGGAACTGGACTGGTAATCTTGCAAAGGCATTTCAAGCCTTGCTTCAGAAAAAATGTTTGAGGATTTATTCAAGTATTGTGCAGTTAAGCATGTATTTAAGTGTTTTGCTGGAGCAGAGCGTGTTTAGCTTTGGTGTGTTTAGATTCATTCTATTTTTTGTAAGTAAATGTGTTAAATTTCAGTAACTTGATCTATACCTCTTCCGGACAGCTTGGGGTGTTTTAAGATAGCTTTAAGGATGTTGGTCTAAAGTTCACTATCTACATCACAAATGTTTGAGAAAGTGACTGAAATCATAAAGAAAAAATTGATCTAATAATTTTTGAAAAAGATGGTAACTTGTTGGCAGAAGGTGGTGCTGTTACCTGATATTGAAGCAGATAACTAACTCCCATGTCAGTGAACTTCTGCTAAACAAAGTCCCTCAGTAGAAAAAGGACTTTCCCTCCCCCCCACTCATAGATGTGATGCATGAAAAGATACAGATGAAGTTTCCCAGTTTCTGAGATATAATAGCCTTCTTAATTAGAAGGCAGATGGCCATGCCAACATTTCTTCTGACATAAAGTAGAATATAAGATGAACTTTGTTCTTTAGAGAAATAAATGCAGCTATATCATGCTTTTTAAATGGAGTGCCTGTTTTCACTGAGAAGTACATGTGGACTGGATTTAATAAAAGCCAAGAGGAAAAAATGATTGATATAAGGGACAGCTGAAAGTTTTAAAAGCTTTTTTTTTTTCATGAGCAATATGCTGTCACACTTGATAATATCAGAAGTCACAAGAGGAAATTTGGAAAAATCCAAAGAGAGGTTTTGGTTGGGAAAAGCTCTTTCAAGTTCTGTCTTGCGTGTTGATAAAACAGTCGGTATGCTCAAGATGACAGGTGATGTGTGGCAGTGGTTGGGTGTATGGAGCAATTCACATGTGTAACACGTAAATAAATGACTTCTTGGCTCTTCAGAATTATTTCAAGCCTCCAAAAACATCTAACACATTTTTTTTACAGTAAAGGATAAAATGTACGTACTGAAATAATAGATAACGTCTCCTTTCTGAGCCTTCTGAATATAAATAGATCATACTTTCAAGATTTACGTTATAATCATAAAAGTTAGGAACTTCTTTTGTATTTACTAAAAAATGTTTTTTTTTTCACCTGATCCTATGTCTGTGGGACTTATAGCACTGCAGCAGCAGACAGGTGTAAATAGAAATTGTTATTGTATTATTTCTCATAGAAGATATTATTTGAGGGGTTAGAAATAGTGAAAATTGAATGTTTTATCTATTTTTGAATTAGAATACTCAGACATTATTGTACTTTTACCCCACTTACAGTTCCTGATTCAGAAAATATTAGAATGTGAGAAAGGCTGTTTCCTGAAATAGCTCACTGGTAACTAGTGGCAGAAATATCAATCTGTGTTCCAAAGTGTTTTGATAAATCTTCATAATCAAGAGATTTGGAAAATTTAGATATATATCCAACTTTTTAGCCTGAAGAAAGACCAGATTTCAAACCTTTGAAAATACATTTACCGGTTGCTAATCCTTCAGCAACTTAAGATCATTTTAAATACAAGCCTCTATAAAAAAGAAAAACACTTCACGTGCTAGGAGAGAAGATTAAACAGTGAAAAAGTCCAAATCATGAAATAAATCTCTTGGGACTTGTGTTATCTGCTAATCTGAATCAGCAAGGAAAGCACTGGTGGATTAGGGAAGGGTGAGAAATATTTGTGCTTCTATGAAATAAATTCTCTCTTGGGATGGCAGCTGTAGATAGGGGCTTGTGATATGCTAAGTGTCTGGTGCTGGGCAGCAACACTGAGTGGCTGGGTGGACTCAGAGTTTCACATATGCATTTGTATAGTTGCCATGCACATTTTGGGCCATATTTTAAAAATTCAGAAAGCTCAACTTTGGCCCTTTTATTAGAATAGCTCCATGAATGTACAAATAGCCAAAAAAAAATCTGCCCTTTGATGGTGTGTGTGTGTCTGGCTTTGAAAATGTGGCTTTTAGAGACAAGGTGCTATGCCATGCCTTTGGAGAAGAGAAATAAAACTGGTCAGATGCCATTTAAGATACAATTGAGTCTGATACCGCAAGGCTCTTGCAGAATTTTCAGATGTTGCGCATAAGGCTCTTTTTCTTTTTTTTTTTTTTTCAAATCGGATTTCACGGTTGAAACTTGGTGTAAGAATCCTGAGACTAGGGAGCAAATAGCTTTTTATGGAGATTTGAATTACATTTTACACTTGAAAAATCAGTCTAAACAGTGAGTGAAATGGCCTGGTATTTTGTCTCTGTGCCAGACCTCTTCTGCTCTCTTCCTGGCCAGAGCAAGTTACGCTTAGAGACTTAAATGGCACTTTGAGCAGTATGTGGCTATGGCAGAGCAGGGGACAGGTGGCTAAATGAAAAGAAAACATTAAGAACTGATGCTTCCTCCTCCTTTGAAGCCCTCCTCAAAACCTATTTTTAAAGTCTGTGAGGATTTTAGCTCTCATTTACCCTGGCTTGGTCAAATGATACAGCAAAGAGATGTGGGCTTGCCTACAGCTTTCTGCTGCCAGCCTCTCAGCATGAGGTGTGGTATCAGTCCAATATCATTTCATTCACTTCAGCTGAAGTCTCCTCTGCTGACAAATATCATTACCACTTTGGTAGACTATTTAAAGTCTGTGTCCAGTGATCCTTACTATATTCATCTGATCATTGTCACAGGGACCATGTCCCTTCAGTATGTGAAAATCCAACAGTTTTCCACAGCAGATGTTGGTTTTGGAAACACAAGTGGAGCAGGATTTCAGGCAGTCCTGAGCTCATCTGTAGTGCTCAATTCTTACATTGGAACAAATCACTCTGAAGTCACTGCGGTTTCCCACAATGTCTGCTGAGAGATGTATCTTTATTTGACTCCATTTTTGGCAATATTTATCCACTGCAGAGATTAGCAAACTTAACTGCCAGTCAGTTTATGAACTGAAGAGTTCATAAGCTTGATACTTGTTTCCTATTGTTTTGTGACTTTTGATGCATCTCTGGACAAATGGATGACTTTACTGTTATTTTATCTCAGAGCATAAATGTAATTCAGGGCCCTAAATGAAAACCTGCAATCACAGAGTTCCAAACCCTGAATTGTCACTTGTCAATGGGGAAAAAAAGTCAGCCTGATGGTGGCACAATCTAGCCCTGTAAATAACATCTACTCAGGTATATTATCCTGGTCCTGAAGAAAACAGTTGTATGACAGCTATGATCATCTGCTTTCCCTTTTTTGTGTGTGAGTTGCTGAAAAGGAAACCTTTCCCATAAGTAATTGTATTTGCTAATTACCTGTGAAAAAGCGATTATGTCCAGGTGATGCAATTCTTTGGAAGGCTTTTTTAATTGGCAAATATGGGGAAAGAATCTCTTCTGTGGATGCTGTTTTCAGAAAAATCTTCCCAAATATTTTACCTGATGTATCACATTAGACACATCAGACTGGGTTGCATCAGCAATGTTGCATTACATCGCATCACCAAGGTAATGTGCTGTGACAGACTTGCAATGTAATGTGTCAGCTGGAAAATGGGGTAAGATGTGATTTCCTAAACAAAATGCTTCTAAGCTTTATGGTATTTTCCCCTCCTCCTACTAAAGAGATGGCTGTTTAGGTTTTGGGGTATTTCTTTAAAAACTCAATTGCCTATTAAAGAATTCTAAGCATTTTTTGTTTGTTTCCTGGTTCTGCATGGATAATTAACAGGTCTAGAATGAAATATATGTTTTGCTGCTTCCATTTCCATATCCAGAGTATAACATATCTGTTTCCCTTAAGTTTCAGTCAATGGAGAAAACGTTTCCTAGGAGGAGAAAAATTCTTGGCGTTTGTATAACTCTCTGTCCAGTGTCTAATATTTTACCTTTATGCATGCAATATGCTTCATGTGAGGAATGCTGAGGGGTGAGTTCTGTACAAGTGAAGTTGAGAATCATAGTGATAAGGCTATAAATATGGAGAGGAACATGACAGCAATGCATGTACACAGCAGTCAGAGCTGCAATCAGAAGGTGATTTTATAGCCCATGACTTATTTCTGGTCCACATCTTTCACATCTTCAATGCTATCATTGAAGTACCTTACTCTACCTTCCTTCATGACTATGACCTTCTCCACAGGGGTGGCAGCAGGCAGATACTGCAGACTGTCTTCTCTGTTTGGAAGTCATCCTTTAGTGATGTATAGGAAGACAGAATTTGCATTAGCCAAGGTATTTCTCAAATCCCAAGTGAAGGTTGACTTGGGACTTGTCCTCACGAGAGAGAGGACAGTACAACATTCACTGAGGTTACCAAGAGCACCATGTGCCCAGCCAACCTCACAAACAAAAAATTGCTATCTGCTTGCTGTTCTTGGAATGAGTTTCTGTTCAAATGAGTTGATGGTAATTATACATCTTTGATAGGAGACTTGGTTGTGGTCCTTGCTGGGACTCTGAACGGAGCAGAGAAGGTGGGAACAGATGCATTTCAGCTGAAGCTATGGAGGTAGGGTACATAGAGATGAGACAGCAGTGCAGGTGGAGCAGATAAATTTAAACTGTTAAGCTCTTTGGGAGAGGAGGAGCTATGAAATCCATGTAAAAAGCAAAAATCTTCTCTTCACAGTCTGCATTGTCAGAAAGAATGTATAGTATCAAGTTACTTCCTTTCCTAGTTGATTTATTTAAAAATTGTCTCCTTTTTTTACAAGCTACTTAGTGTTGTCTGATATTGAGCCTCCTTTCAGGCATACATTAGGCTTCAGTGAAACATCAAAACCAATATACAGAGACTTTCTGAAGAGGGAAGTGCTATACAATAATGATGAACATATTGTCCTCAAGCTGTGGAGGTTAACAACCGCAGATTGATTTGGTATTTGTACATACCGAAATAAGAAGAATTTATATGTTTGCTCTCATTTTAGTGGGCTCTTGTGATTCATTACGTTGGCACTTCAGAGTTCAGAATAGTCACTTGTCTCCTGCAAAGCAGCACCCTTAACTCTGTTACTATTTGGTTGCTCATTATTGTCCCAATTCTTTCTTTTTTATTGCTACACAAATACACTTTGGTTTCACAGTAAGTTGCCTAATGCTGCTTTCTGTAGTGTTCATTGTCAGAAGGATCAGGGTTCTAGTGTACTCAGAAGGAAATCAGCTAAGTAAATCTATAATAACATTGCTGTTTAAACAATGCCTTGGATCATTAGAAAAAAAAAAGTTGTGTATGCGCCTATGGATACCATTCATTTTATGTTCATTAAATTGTTTTTTTTTAATAAAATGGCAGCAGCCATGTAGAAAACACTTACCTTTTTGCTTACTTTATTTAGTCTTTAAGGACAATACAGTCATTTTACAGTCTGTCCCAGGTAAGGGAAAGTGCATAATTACTGTGTGCTAGGAACAGCCCGGGAAATGAATTATGAGTTGAAAGTCTCTAATCTTTCTGTGCCAACCTACACTCCTGCTTGCTCTAAGCAGGTGTTAAGACCATTAAGAACAAAGGTATTAAAAGAAGTATTCAGGTGCCTAAAGATGCAAATAGGCTTACAATCTTTTGGTTGTTTTCTTTTTCTCAGAAATGAAGAGTAGGCGGCTCACATTAACTGAAAACAAGAGGAGCTGCATGCCTGTTCCCCTCCAGCCCTCTGCAAAAAGTGCTATATGCCTTACTGTACCCATAAGTTCCTCCAACACTTCTACTAACCTGGATCCTATTATTTCACTCGAATCCCTGGCTCCATAACCAGCCAGTGTCCAGGCACTGTGAGGCCATCCCATGTCACCCACCTTGATATCTGGGTGTAGACACCCATGCTAGAACGAGCCTCCCCAGGTACCTGCACTGTATGAGATGAAAGACATCCTGAAGTGCCTTTATGGTCTCTACTAACCATATGAGAATTCCTTTGGGGCAACCTTAGAAATGGATATCTCTAGTGCGGCAGCTGCTTTTTCTCAGGATAACCTTTAAATAGAGGGGCAACCTTGGTGCTTCTGTCACTTGTTTTCATCAAAATATTTATTTCTATCCTCCATTGTATGTATAAGTCATTCAGATCAATAAAAAACATACTTAGCTTTATCTTTTAATCAAATATTAACCTTACTTTGTATTTACAAGCTGGTATTAACTCACACTAGCCCTTTTTCTGCATTCAGAGCTAGCCTAAGCCTTTTCTTTAAACCTGTTATTAATTCTGCCTTTTATGTCTAAATCTGGTAAAGCAGCACAATTAACTGTTTTACTTAACATGCAAGGTTATAAGTGATCTCTATGATACCACTGACATTAAGAAAGTAAATTCCTTTACATTGTTCTCATTACAATCTGGTCTTTATACAGTCTTTGGTTGGTAGCAGACATGTACTGCAGAATTAAATTTAAGAGAGTTATAAGAACCATTGCTATGTAACGGTGATATCAGACAAGAATGGAAGAATCCACAAAAGTCTTTAATCTTCCTCAAGATATTAACTGTGCTTTAGTTTACAGTTTAAAAGAAATCCTTAATCACACTGTCAACATCTTTTGTGCTCTTCATTTCCTTATGATTATAGATAGGAATCAGCTTTTCCTTTAGCAAGACTTGGAGGTAGAGAAGTTCAAGTTCTTCTGCTCCCAATGAGCGGGAACTATTTTTCCTACTGCAGTAGGAAGACAAGTATCTCAGTTCTTTAGTTCCATAGTCTTAGCTTTCCTCAGTTCATAGAGAAACAGTGTCTTCAGAAGTTTTGTCGGATCTAGCCAGAAGTGTTCCGTGATGAGATTGAGAGCGCAATCACTCAATGGCTGCTTGTGAGTGGAATTAGGGAACAAGTTGGTGATACCTGTTGGTAAGTCACTGAAATAGTGACTTTCCCTCACCCAAAAAGACACATCGTTGTAAAAGTGAAGCAGATAAACATCTAAGTCAGCTAGTTCTATGCTTCACTCTGTGAAGAGCAGAAATTTAACACAATTCAAAAAGAAGTAGTAGTGGTCGAGACAGCAAGTGACTGACGCATGACTAAGGTTTCTACAGGAGCTGTGAGGTGAAGGTAATGTTCAATTCTGGCTAGATCTATAAAGGCTGTGATCAGCAGGTATGCCAAAACAGCTATGCGTTTCAAGAACCCTGAGAATGAGGCTGAATTCCAGGGTTTCAGGGCAGATACTCTATCTGAGTGAGATTTGTAATAGCAATGCCAAGGACATGACAGAAAAAACACCCAAACCACCCACTCCCCTTCAGGAAGATTTCTTCGTCTGAAACTGTGCAATAGGCACTCAGGAAAGCCCTTAAAAACACAGAATAGCTGCTGAGGAACCTACAAGATATCACCTTTGGAGAAGCGAGACTGAAACTAGCAGCGAGACATCTCTGAGGGGTGAAAGGAGGATGAAGAGATTAGAGAAAATGAAAAGTTTCCACCTGGTTTGAAGACATTAATGTAAAGAACTCAGCACAGCACCTTGTGAGCAGCTTCTTTAGCACCCTCTTTTCAGTAGGTTGCTGGAGATTTGCATTGTTAATTTGCTTGCTTGAACGTTCTCCCAAGTTTCCAGGGAAAAGAGGCAGTGTATCCATTTGGGGCAAGGCAATAAGGTATCTAAGTAACTTTACCTCTGTGTCCTAAACTGCAGATGTACTGGATGTGAAGCCTTGGGGTTCCTGGACAGAAAACACCTCAACTTAACATTCAGTAAAGAGAGCTAGCTTTAACCACTGTGTTCCTGATAAGTAGCACATCAGTAGGAGGGCAAAATAACAATTACTCTAGGCTTGGAGGAGCTTTTACATTACTGCTACACCAATTATTTCGGTTTTTACACATGTTCAGCAGTCTCTCGCCTCTGTAATTACCACACTGAACACTGCAGCTATTTGATACAGCCACTAGACTTTTAACAAGCCATCATTACTTGCACTTGCTACCTTAAAATTAACCAACAATGTCTTTGAGAGCAGTGTAACTTAATTCTCCTTTACAACAAACTTACAGACTTGTGTATGGACACATACATGTAAAAACTTGTT
The DNA here is from genome assembly GCA_033124195.1 of Coracias cyanogaster. Classification (NCBI taxonomy): domain Eukaryota; kingdom Metazoa; phylum Chordata; class Aves; order Coraciiformes; family Coraciidae; genus Coracias; species Coracias cyanogaster. The sequence continues at coordinate 42,929 of JAVSBS010027759.1, forward strand.
GCAGCCATAGACTTTGCTAAGGAACAGTGAAGAAGCTAAGGGTAGAGCTGCAGAACGTGGAAGCTGATGCACGCTATGGTCCTGATTTGAATATTCTGGTTTAAAGTTATGTGTAATATCTCTATAGGGCAATTTTTTCCTTTCCTTGAGAAATAGTGGCTGAGGAAGCTGTACCAGTAAAGCCAGGCCCTAACATCAGGAAGATAATTGCCCACTTAGAAAGCATATAGATACCTGAAAGCCTCTGAGGCCTTATGTTGATGCCAGATGTGAGGATAGCTATGTATTGGTTGTCTTTGAACACCTAAAGAAGCAGGGAAGGCAAGTGGAGAAGGTTTGCCTTTTCCTAGCTTTCCCTCTGCTTGACAATTTATTTCCTGCACTCTACGCTCTTGTAATGGTGCTGAATACTAAAAAGAGGTAATTTTGTGTACGCCCAGACAAGCAGAAGCGTGTTGGGCCAGGTTACCTGATTAGCTGGTAGATTTTCTATACTAACCCCAGGTGTCCAGGCAGAGCAGGCATTAAAAAACTCATCCATCTCATGTCTTACTGTCATTGAATTTGCATAATTAAAAGTGAATTACTTGCTGTATTTTTAATATATGCAGTGAAAATGCATGAAAAGCTGAAAAATTACAGCAATCTAGTAATTCATGTCATGTCTCATTCACAATTACAGCTTTCCAGTGCCAGCTCAAACACCGAGGATTCCCTGCCACCATAAAGCTATAATTGCTGAATTAATAACAGCAGGTTTTGGAGAGTGACTGCACAGACTCTCTGACCCAGGTAATAGAAATACTCATGTTAAAGTGAAGTTGATACATGTGACTTAATCTATTTCATATTGGGCTCAAGTAGTGAAGATCATTGCTTTCCTTGCTGTAGGATGTTGTGAGAACTGCAGCAAGGTGTTACTTTCAGATTTAGTTTAGGACATCTGTGTTGTTAGCCAACACGGATTAGAAATTAAATTTCCAGGGCCCAGTCAGGCTAGGACTTGTACCCCAAATCTGCTCAGCACTTCTGGGAGGTGGAATTCTCCATCCAGATGGAAAGGCGTGGAGAATAGGATGTAAAGGGAGATGGTGAAAGGCTTCTGCTAATGTTTCATTACTCCAGAATTTTATTAACAGCAGCTAAAAACCCAATCCTCAACTTGGGAACAAATTCCACAGCTGCTGCTCTTTACAAAACACGGTTCCTTGTGGCCCCCACAGCTATGGTGCTCATAAGGAATGGGATTAAGTGACTGCTGTTTCTAAACAGAATGATAGGAAGTTAACCAAAATGGCATGATCTGAATGAAGATCACTATTTCTCTTCTTTTTCTTTTTTTTTTTTTTTTTTAAGGGTTAGTTAGGTATTGGAGGGTACTGCTAATCCATTTGCCATGACTTCCCCAGGTTGGGACCCTGATGCAGTGGTCATTTGAACATGTGGGGCTCTACTTTGTGGTTTTTGGTCACCACTATAGGCTGATTCAAGTCATCAGAGATCAATTGGTCCATGTCAAAGGATTTGCTTGTAGCAAGGAATTGATTTAGTGAACAACTATTCACATTGCAAAGGTCAGCTGCACCAAAAGCCAAGGCAGGCACTGGACTTCTCAGCTCATGATAATGCCCTATGCTACAGATTTTTGCAATAGTCTCACTGAGATTATGTGTACATTGTGGATAAAAAGAACTGGCAGTTTCCAGGGCTGGCAATCTGGTTCCTTTCGTAAGAATTATCATCATTAATTAAAATCTCTTTTTCTGTCTAATTATTTCAGCTCTAATTCTCTTGCAGGTTCATAAATAGTAACATCCCATTCTCCTGGAAAAGGTTCATTTTTTCTCCTTTTCTTTCTCTTTGTCGTTGCCCTCATTCTCTGCCCTCTCATGGCTTAAGGTAATTAAACTTCCAAAGTCTGGTCACCTCTTTGAAATATTTAAACATAATCAAAGAGATTTTCATGTTTCTTTTGCCTCCAAAGCTCCATGAGAGTTTTGAAGGCAAAGGCTATGCTTTTCCCTTCTGCAAATTACTTCAGAAGAGGGGCCAGGCTCAGTAAGGGGTCAGTTCTTTCCACTCTGGCTCACTATTACCCAGACCTCAGTTACAATTCTAAGAGCAAACATTTCAAGCCTTATAGGCATTTTGAAAGCTCGTAGGCATTGTGAAAGGTATTTAACCTGATCTTTGTAATTGCCTCTTTGCCATTTAACACTAAGATTACAGCATTTACTGTTGGATGTTGATAATTCTTTCAGCCAAACCTTTGCATTCAGCAAATGTTTTCTGCAGAATATTCCCATGGAAGATACTCACTGAAACTTGTACATGTATGAGCACATACACACAGGGTAGCTTGGGCTAATTAACGTTAATGAAAAGGAGAAAAAACTTCCCAAAGCCAGATAAGTATAGCACTTAGAGACACAGGTCTACCAGACTTATAGACAAAGAGGGTTAGAATATGACTGGGATGCCCCCTAATTATGGAACCATAGAATCACAGAATGGTGAGGGTTGGAAGGGACCTATGGACACCATCTAGTCCAGGGGTCCTCAAACTACTGCCCCCGGGCCGGATAGGGCCCCCCAGGGTCCTCAATCCGTCCCGCCGGTATTTACAGAACTCCCCGCCCCCTTCCCGCTGGGGGTTGGGGGGGAAACCAAGCAGCCGCAGATGACTTCCTGCCACTTAATCTGTGCGCCGGCCTCTGCAGCCCCCAAGCAAATCGCCAGAGCCCCGGTGCGGCAAAGTTCCTTCAGTCCCTTCTGGCCACCCTTTCCGGACTGCGCGGCCAGGCTGAGGAGGGGGGAGGCGGCATCAGTGAGGTGGGTGACTTCCCTGTCGTTTTCTTCCAAACTATAGTCCGGCCCCCGACAGTGTCTGAGGGACAGTGAACCGGCCCCCTGTTTAAAAAGTTTGAGGACCC